>CABHPP010144800.1:30797-50860 GCA_902168425.1 Peromyscus attwateri | reverse complement strand
TAGGTTATTTGCTAGGCTGGTCACCAGGGTAGACCAGTCCAGGCACCCTCTAGACCACTGCTAGCAGACCAAGGTGGAGTCAACCTTGTGGATTCCTGAGAGCCTCCCCGGCACCCTGCCTCTTCCTATTCCCATGATGTCCTCATCTATTATGGTATCTTCCTCCCTGCCTTCCCACTCTGTCCCTGTTCCAGCTTGACCCTCCCATTTCCCTATGTTCTCATCCCCCACTCCTCATCCTCTGCCACACCCCCACACCCAGTCCACTCATGTAGATCTCATCCACTTCTCCTTCACAGGATCACCCATGTGTCTCTCCTAGGGTCTTTTCCTGTTAGCTAGTCTCTCTGGAGTTGTGGGTTGCAGTCTGGCCATCCCTTCCGTCCCATTTAGTATCCACTTATGAGTGAGTACATACTATGTTTGTCCTTCTGAGTCTGAGTTACCTCACTCAAGATGATATTTTCTAGATCCATCCATTTGCCTGCAAATTTCATGATATCATTGTTTTTTTACTGCTGCATAGTACTCCATTGTGTATATGTGCCATATTTTCTTTATCCATTCTTCAGTTGAGGGGTATCTAGGTTGTTTCCAGGTTCTTGCTATTACGAATAACGAGCATAGTTGAGCATGTGTTCTTATGGTAAGATTGAGCATTTCTTGGGTATATGCCCAAGAGTGGTATAACTGGGTCTTGAGGAAGACTTATTCTCAATTTTCTTTTTTCTTTTTTTTGGTTTTTCGAGACAGGGTTTCTCTGTGTAGCTTTGCACCTTTCCTGGTGCTCACTTGGTAGCCCAGGCTGGCCTCGAACTCACAGAGATCCGCCTGCCTCTGCCTCCCGAGTGCTGGGATTAAAGGCGTGCGTCACCAACGCCCGGCTATTCCCAATTTTCTGAGGAACTGGTGGCCTCTTAATACAATCCAAAAGTCTTACATAATAATCACAAAGATAGTACAGTCAGGCGAAGCAATTGATAGTAAATGGCTATGAAGAGGATTAATGATAGCCTGATTTTGGCTGTCAGTCAGGAGCATTCCATCCCTCCATATCATGAAATTCTATTAGTCAGTTGGCCTACAGGGACATCCACACAGATGTGGCTTTCTCAGAGACCTTCAGTTCACAGTGGTGGAGCACACTAGTGACTGCCAGACTAGGCTGGATTCCATGCAGGCAGGGATGAGGGTGTCATCTGGGAAGGGAGGAGACTAGGCTTTGGGGGTGGATTCTTGAGCGATTTAAACTTTCACTGTTTGCAAGGGCAACAACTTCTAGCTATTAACGTGAGGCGAGAAATAACTGACAGGGATGGAACAAAAGCAACTTGAGTGCAGAGTAGACCCTATGTAGGACCACAGGTTCAGTTGTAGGATGAACTGAGCATTCCCAGTATGGGAAAGTGCTGAGCTTTTACAGCCAGGGTGGGTAAGAACAGCTTAGCAAGCAGCCGAGCGTTCTTTGAAGGTGACAAACAAGGTTGAGATAACTCCAGGGGTTGGAAACTGCACAAACAGGAGGATTGTAAGCTCTTTCAAGACTTTTGGCATGTGTAAATCAGGAGGTAAAATCGGCTACTCCAGTATTTCCCAAACTTTGAAAGCTACAGTCAGATTCTGATAATCTGTTCCTTATGGTATGGATAAGTTCCTAACAGGGTGTCTATGTGGTAATTTACCTTCTGTGAGTGAGTCTCTAAGGCTCAGAAAATGATTTTGGGGGTCCTTTGACCACTCTGAAGTCATTTTTATTTTTCTGTTATTACTAACTAGCTTTGTTGGCAGTTTTTGAGTCTCTTTTTGAGACTCAAAAACCATGAACCTCACACATCTTAGTGTTTCATGAATATGACCGTGATACCCAGGTGTCTTCACTTACATGGCTTTGGTCTTCTACTGAGCTCGCAGACAGCTTTGCTATTCCAGTGAAGGGGCTCAGAACATGGCATCCCTAGAATAGGTCACTGGCATAAAGATTATTTTGAGATGAAATTAGTCAAAAGTCAATAAATATGAAAAGAATTTTTTGTTTTCCTCATGCCTGCTTAAAATCAGGGCATGGATTTCTCTATTTTTCTTTTAGGTGAAAAATAGTAAAGGAGATTTATACCATGTAGCCACATTAGAAAGAGGACAAAGAGACCCAGTGATGAGCTCCCCCTCCTCACAAGTCTATGGGTCTCACTCTTTCCTCTTTTAACAGGAAGATAAAAAAGCAATTACAATTACCAGAGACAGAAATTTGACACCAAGATGAGATTCTAAAAACCAACATTACTAAAATAATTTTTATCTTCCATCAGTTTTTTTTTCACCCCAAGTATTTAGTATTATCAGAAGTCTCAATCCTTTCTCCCTTTGTCCCTTTCTTGTTTATTGTCCTTTGTTTAGATGATGTATGCTCTCTAGATCTAATGTCTTTGTATCTTCTCATATTTCCTGTGAAGGCTTCTGCATAAGTAAAACTGCAAACATTAACATTAAATATATTTTGTTTACAGCTTGTTCCCCATTAACTAGTCGTTTGCCAGTTAACCAGCTGACTCATGAACTGAGTCTAAGGGACCAGAGGAAACAGATTTTTTTTTCTTCCCCTAAACTAGAAACTCAACTAATAAGGAAAGGTTGCTTTATTTTTCACTTCATTTCAGAAACTTCTTAGAAAACTCTTTTAACTGAACGTCAGACCTCCATGCTTTTTTTTTCCCTAGAGTGTTTAACCTCTTTTTTTAAATTCAGTGTAGTTTGAAAATATTCACCCCTTCCCAATTTCTTCCCTTACCACACTCTCCAACCTCCCATCCCTTCCCACCCACCTTTGCAATTTCTCCTTTTTCTTCTTTTCCATCATGTCCGGTTTGTGTTGTCCAGTTAATCTCAGGAGTAGGACCTGCCCTGGTGTGTGCTCAGCCTACCAGGAGGTCGTACCATTAAAGAATCAGTCTTGTGCATGCTGTTTCAGTGACTGTGAGTTTACATGTGCATCTAGAAAACGCTGTTCCCTTGATGTTATTGGCCACCTCTAGCCTTTACAGATGATCCTTGGGTCCTGGGGGGAGGGGTGTGGTATGAATACCCTGTTTAGAGATGAGCATTCCACAGTTTGTTATTCTCTGCTCATTGACAAGTTGGAGGGTCTCTGTGCTAATTACTACCTACTGCAAGAAGAAGCTTCTCTGATGAAGATTGAGAGATATTCTGATAGGAGTCATTTTAATACTCTGTCCTGTAGATGTAACCAACCGTCTTATTAAATAAGAAACACAGAGCCAATGTAAAGATAAAAGCCCAAGAGGTCAGAGCTAAGAGCCTTACCCGCCTGCTGCAGCTAGCCTCTTCAGCCAAGAGACCTCTCCGAAAGAGAGCTACTTCCTGTGTGTTTGTCTTTATAAAGACTTCCTGTTCTGTCTTCTCATTGGTTGTAAACCCAACCACATGACCGTCTCGTCACTGCCTGTCTGTAGGTCACTCCAGGTCTTCTAAGGTTGGTATTGAGATTAAAGGCATGTGTCTCCAATGCTGGCTGTGTCCTTGAACACACAGAGATCTACCTAGGTCTGCCTACCAAGTGCTGGGATTAAAGGCGTGCACCACGAACACCCTGGCTTTCGCTATGGCTTGCTAATAGCTCTGACCCCTAGGCAACTTTATTTATTAACATACAAATAAAATCACATTGCAGTACAAATAAAATACCACTATATTCTGTCCATCTATCAGAATGATAGTATTGAGCTCTCCACTGGGCCTGTGACCTATGTAGCTACACGTTCTTGGCCCCATTAGCAGTTCCAGTTCACGAAGCAAGTTTTAGATCCGATCAAAAGGTGCTTGGTTACTCCCATAACATTCATACCACTACTACACCGGTAGTGTTCATGGTGTTGGGAGGTGCTGTGCATGCTGTTGGAGGAGAAAAGTAATTCTCAATCAAACCTAGGGGTGAATCCTGCAAGCTCTAGCAGTAACTGGACAGTCCTCTAGTGTTTTAATAAACAGCACCAAATATTTGTTTGTAAGTTGTTCTAAAACTCTCACCTGAATATCCTCCTTTTGTATGGTATTCACCCATCCTAAATGATTACCTCATAACCATTGTCCTAATAATATTCTTGCACTGAATTATCTGCCTAAAAATCCCCAAATTTGCCATCCATTCTGACATTGCCTCATTCTCTGAGATGCCACTTAGATTTTATCAAAGTAGTATTCTTTAACAATGAGCACAGGTCACGACAACTGGTAGATTGGTGGCATTTTCATGAAGCCATCAATCCTCAGGTCTTTCAGAAGCACCTAAGTGCTTACAGATCATTACTTCATTTCTTCCATCTCAAATCTCTCTTAGCTCCTGGGGTTTCTTCCTTCCTAGAAGATATCTTACTTCCAAGATTCCTAGAGAACATGTGTGCATGGAGGACTGTGAGATGGTGTCATCAGCAGGGTCTGTTTCTACTTCTCTGGCTATGGATTGGATGTGATTCATCTCCCCTGGAACTCATGTTGAAATGAGGCTCCATGAGATGTGTTGAGAGGTGGATGATTCAGAGATGGTGGATCTTCCAGAGGTGATTAGGTGCTTAAGAGGGCTTGATACCAGTCTCAAGGGAGGGTGTTGACCTTTACAGTGGTGAGGAAATGAGCTCTCTCTCCGGTAAGACCGGATTAGTGACTGAAAGAGCAGGTTGTTAATAAGCAAAGCCACTTCCTGTTTTATTTTTTCTACATGCACTTGCTGCCTCTCCTGCATTTTGTCATGAGTTGAAGCCCAAAGATGAGCAGTTGCTGACATTGTTCTCTTGGTCTTTGTCTCCAGAACCACAAACCAACTAAACCTCTTTACTTTGTAGATCACCTTATCTTGAATGTTTTTCAACATCAATAGAAAGCATACTAAATCACCCATATAACAAAAGGCCTCCACTTGCATATTTCCTTGTCATTAAAACCTAAATGGGTACCTAACCTTCTTTCTTTCTCTCCCACTTGTGACGGTAGACTGTGAGACAGTTAGTTCTGAAATATTTTTATCAACACTGATTCATTTCTTTCTTTTATTGTCTAAAAATAACCCTTCTTCAAGTTCTGTTAGTCTACCCCCAAACGCCTCTACAGATGCTCTCCCTGTGTTTCCTCACTGCCAGCCCTCCTTTGTTATACTCAGAGTCTCCTCTAAAGTTTTATTGAACTTATGAATCCCTTTCCCAAGAAAAAAACGTAACTACACACATGCACTTGAAATTTTGAGTATAACATCATGAATTTACATAAATGCTGAAGCCCAGATTGTTGTCCTAACATTTCTCTTTGTTTTTATTATCATTATTTTTAGTCTATCCATGTGGTCCTCACATTAATTTTTTTTTTTCAAGACAGGGTTTCTCTGTGTAGCCCTGGCTGTCCTGGAACTCACTTTGTAGATCAGGCTGGTCTGGAACTCACAGAGATCCACTTAACTCTGCCTCCTGAGTGCTGAGATTAAAGGTGTGTGCCACCACCACCCCGCCATGTTAATCGTTTTAATGTCACCTCATATTAAAGATTGATCATGACTTCTTAAATCTTAGAATAAAATTTGAAGCTCCGTTGGGTGTTCCAAAAGACTTTTCACAATTCTGTGAAAGGCACTCAAATTACCCTTTCTTTTTATCCCCTCAGTCACAGATATAAAATAAACATAAATATAATAATAATAACAACCATAATAGGCGCATATTGTTTGAGGACTTTTATATACAAGTATGCTCTGTGCTGGGTGCATTTATATTAAACTTCTCCATTCTTTTGACCCCTGATGGTGACATACCACTGTCTTCTTGAATAGTTAATGCAGTCAATCACTCAGCCAGGGGACTACCACCCAAGAAGGTAGGTTCACATTAAGCCATTCTAAAGAGGTGGGAGGAATAATTATTCCTTTAATGAGATAATATACTTTTCCTTCCTAGGATCTCTGCCTTCAATGCAGTCACCATGAAGTTCTGCTGGGTCAGCCTTTCTTTCTGAGTCCTTACTTTCCCTTGTTCTTCTCTGCTGTCTCTTTCATTCAGATGCTGGCCAGACCCTAAGTATATATATTTTTTGGTACTCTGGGCATCGTTATTCTTTCTCTGAAGCCTCCCCTTCACTTCCTTCTTGCCACACAGCTACTCAGATACGTGACTAGCCTCCATCCCTCACACGAATGCCAGGGTTCTTTCTCTCTCCCTTCTAAGTTCCCACCCATGAATGTATAATAAATGTCTCTCTAAAACTCACCCTCTGTGATCTGTGAACTTAGTTCTTTAAATTTGCAACACAGGAATCCAAAATCCACTGGCTTGGGGTAGCTTCAATGGCCATCAGTTTCCAAGACCATAGTTCCCCAAGAAACACGCCATCATTCTCTAAGATATCTCCTGTTAATCCCCTTGCTTTGCTCCAGTTCATGCCCTTGTCTGTCTGACACTGTGAGGACTGTGTGTGAACTCTGGAGTTAGGTAAACTTGAGTGTGCTTCCCCTGCCTATTCCAGTCTTCTGACCTCTGAGCCTCACTTCTGGAAATGTGTGCTTCTCCTGCTTATTCCAGTCTTCTGACCTCTGAGCCTCACTTCTCCTAGAAACTAGGGATGGCAGGATCTAGTCATACGATGATGATGGAGATCAGAATCTGACAACACAAAGTACCTGGGGGAAGCCTGGCCCCCGTGAGCCACCATGCAAGCTATCACTTTTTTTTTTTAAGTTCAGTGTTTAGTTTGAATGTCCTCTGCTTTAGTAAATAATAACTGAAATTTTCTTGTATTTAAACCTTTTGGTAGAAAGTGTTTCCCCCACAACCACCCTGCTCTAACCACTGAATGGCTGGATGCCTTCAAAAGAGTCAGGTAGATCTGTGTGCTTTTTGGCATGCTCTGCACCATACCATCTCTCAGAGTGAGACAGGAGCAGAGAATCTACAAGTGAGCTGCCCTCCATTGTGGCATATCACCTTTCCCAACACTGAGCATAGAATAAACTCAGATCATCTTACAGCGGGGCTCAGGATAAAGCCCATGATCTCAGAAAGCCCTAGGTGAAAAATCCAAACATATAACCAGGGCAACTTTGCCATATCCCTCAATGATTGAAGCATGTTGAATGCTCTCATTCATGGATTCAGGAGGGGGCAGAATCTCATTTTCCTCGTTGGTAAAAGAGAGTGATGGATAACCAGAAACTGAGGTATTTTATTGCATTTAGTTTTACCTATCAGTATGTAACTCATTAAAGAGAAACACTTTGTTAATGGGCCCCAGACTGTGCTAAGCCCTCTACCTGGGGAAGAGGTCTGGAGGGATTCTTACAAAGGGGCACTTTAGGGGATTTTTTTTTAGCTAATTTGGAACATGATTTTACAATTTATAAAATAATTAGATCACAGTTATGTTCTAAACCAACAACTATTAAGAATGATTTTCACTATAATTGGATTACTATTATTTTATGAAACTGAAACCATTATCTTGAGATGGAGTCATGGGTTTCACTAGACTGCCAGAGAGGGAGAGAGATAGAGACAGAGAGATGCAGAGAGATATTGGGGATTAGGAGATAACTGTAAGCATCCCTTCACCGTAGCATGAGTTCAAGGTGGTGAGTCCCTTGGAAAATTCTTTCCAGCTGTCCTGAGGATGGCTCTCCCTCTGTTTTGTCTCAGAGTCTGTTCTCATTCCCTTTGGTTTCCCGTGCTCACATGCCAATTGGTGAGTCTCTCTCTCTCAGCAGTAGCATGTGGTGGAGAATGCTGTGCCCCCTTTACTCTATGTAGAATCTGGGCATGAGTCAGTCTTGCCCATTTCCACCCTAACTGCAAAGCTTCAGTAAAGGGTCCTGCTGGTGGAGTCTGCTTGAAGAAGGGGTCTCTAGGCAGAGGAGATGAAAAGGTATACTTTCCTCAGTCAGAGGAGCTGCTGGTGACCTAAGCTGTTGTGCATTTTCCACTGGGCTGGAAGACCCAGGGAGGCAGGAAGAAGTGGGAAATGTGGACAGTACCTGGAAGGGACTTCTGAATTAGAAGGTTGGCCTTAAGCCTCTGCCTCTTTCCTTCCCCCAAGCCTGGGGTGGGGGTGGGGCAATGCCCTGCCGTCTCCACTGCAGAATTGGCAAGCACTGGCTCTCCTGTCAGCAGGAGAGTGCCCGTCCTTATCTGTAGCATCCTTCAGATAACCTGACTCATGCCCTGAACAGTATCATCCTGTCCCAGGGCAAATCGATTTCAATTGTCATTGACTTGAGCTGCATTTGAAGATGACATTCAGTTGGCAGTGGAAGCCCATCTCCCCTCCCGCCTGCCCAGAGACAGCCACTAAGGAGGGCTGGGCACTTACGGGACCATACTCCAAGTTTAACCTTCTCTAGCTCAGAGTTCCCGTCCAGCTCCAGGGCTGGGGGTCTGTTTTTATCCCCAGAGTAGAGTACGCTGTCTGCGAATATGGTATCCAAGAGTAGGGAAAGCTGGGTGGCTCAGGCTGCCCACCTGACCACACTTACCTCCTGTTAGGTCTCAGCATATTTGAAACACTGTGCTCCTACTTGCCGTGGTCATCCTGATTGTGCGAGTGTCTCAAAGTCCCCTCGTAACTCACAGTTAGCGGGTTCATTATTCCTACATGAGCTTTAGAGTCTCCTCTAAAGGGCTGAGCAAGCCATTAACTAGCATGTGGGAGTCGCCTCCCTCTCCTAGCGGAGCCAAGTGCAAGCCGTTGGTGAAGAGTCTCGGGTTTGGGGGTCAAGTGGACACTGAGGAGGATTGTCTTTTTGTAGGTAAGAGATTTATCACAAGAGTTATTAACACCATAGAAGGACAGACAGCAGTGTCAGAACCTCTGAGGAGGTTCAGGTATACATGGCAGAATGGAGTTTCTCCTTCCGGGTAGTCCATAGTACATGGTTGCACTGGTGTTGTCTTTGATTCCTGGATGGCTGGGGGAGAGAGAGGGAATCTGTGAGGCAGGTGCCAGTCTGCAAAATCAGCTACGAGGGTAGGGAAAGCAAGAATCTGGAAGCTAATAGAGCAACTTCACAAAACGGAGTGGCCCTGGCTAGCAATTAGCATGTGAAGTTGTTGTTAAGTGTACCTCGGGAGATGAGTTGCATAGTTCCGTTGATTTTAATTTTTGCGTTTATTTTATGTGTATGGGCATTTTGCTTGAGTGTATGTCTGTTCACCATCTGTGTACCTTGTGCCCACAGAAGCCAGAAGAGGATGTTGGACACATGGAACTCTAGTTGCAGGCAGTGGTGAGCTGCCATGTGGATGCTGGGAGTGGAACCCTGATCCTCTACACGAGTATCCAGTGCTCTTAATGGTTGAGCCATCTTTGCAGCCCCATGCTGTATCTTTTGAGCACGTATGTGCAGGGGAAACTTCTCATATTGCACAAGTACTATCAACGGAGGCTGTGGACCGCTGTATAGCTGTTTCTACCCCATCCATACAACTCACCGCACCTGCACTAACCCTCTCCCTAGTTCTGTTAACTGCTTAAATCTCCTTAGCCCATTGAGTACCTACTTTTCCCTTGTAAAATAAAGATAACACACTCTCTTGTCAGTCCTGAAATATAGAAGAATGTGTGCTGACATGAACTTCCCAGAGTCAAGGTCACAGAAGACTCTCAGATGGCAGTCCCTCACCTCCTCTCAGACATCACCCACACCAGAAATCCATGGTAGCTTGGGTGGAGGGGATAGAGTCTTTAAGGAGGTCAGCTTGATGATTCATGAGACACAAGACATAAAAATCTCATCTTCTGAGGCAGTGGTCTCAACCTTCCTAATGCAGCTGCTCTTTAATAAAATTCCTCATGTCATAGTGACCCCCAATCACAATTATTTCATTGTTACCTCATAACTGTAATTTGCTGCTATTATGAATCATAATGTAAATATCTGATATGCAATGCCCATAAAGGGGTCACGACCCATGGGTTGAGAACCACTGTTCTAAGGCCACTGTTAGCTGGCTGGAGGAACCACATTTTAGCTGTTTGTTACTTGTACCACAGTTAATTGACTTACTAGGAATGTGTAGTTTGTCACATATGTCCTAATAACCATTGTTGACCCTGGAAAATTATATATCACCAGGTGTACCATGGTCTAAGTTGCCTCCGAGTTAAAATAGACAGCTATTTTAACCAGCTGTACAGCTTGTGTGTCTATGATGTCATTTGCCTGGTAAGTATCTTTGCTTCTTTATTTTGAATATTCATCTCAAGGTGTAATGTTAGGGAAAGCCTTCCTGAACCCACCAACATTTTCTTGTCTGTCTAGTTTAGAAGGACCTAAGACGTCATGTGTCTCTACATTATGTGCTCAAACCTGTAAGAGTTAGACTTCTCAACAGAAGCCCAGTAAAAATTTCCTGATGACAGAAAAAGTAAAAAATGTTTCCATATCAAACTTGGGGAAAAAGCACCCTAAACGTGCTTATTCCACCCGTCAGGCGCCTCTGTAGGGGAAGACACTAAATACGCCTCTGAACACCGAGATTGAATTTGTGGAGACCCTGCAGTGGTGGCATTTGACCACAAGGTGGCAGAAGCCTCCAAACTGTAGTTGAACTGGAAAAACATTCTGGACATTTGCACAAATCCCGTGCATTATCTGCGGACATGTCAAGCTGCCTCATGCTTTGGCTCCCATTCTGTGGGCACTGTCATTGGCTATGGTAAGAATTAATCTCCTACAGTTAAAGGCTCAAACAAGCCAAACTCTGGGATTCTCACCTCCTGCCTTCCTGCCTGATGTTTCACTCCCCTCTGACAGGGGAGGCACAAGCCTGAGCATCCCAGAAGGGGCTGGAATATTCAGCTCTGCCATGATGAGGTGCCTTGACAAGCTAAATGGTGATCCAACAGGGATGGGGGCATATTAATATCTTTGTTTCCATTTTGAGCCTTTTCTTGCAGGTTGTAAGATACAGTAATCGTTAACAGCCTACACAGGGCTATCACACAGCCCTGCTATTTTAAACGGCCTAATTGGGTTTCTCATCTCTGTTAGGAGAACTGGAAGGTGTGGGAAGATGAAAGAGGCGTGGAAAGACACTTAATTGGCTCTGTGTTCCCTGTGTCTTTATGTAATCATGAGGAGATCTTATATAAAGAACCCAAGGAGGAAGAATAAGGAAGCCAGAGTACTGTCGATGGGTGGACCCTCTCTGGGCACCCAGCTTGTTTGAGAATGGCAGCCAGCAGTGACACCGTAGAAAAAACTGAAGGCCCATGTCCCCTGATCTCAGGCGAGTCACATTGCCTCTACTTGTAAAGATTTTGCTACACAAGGTTAAGTAAATCTTGGCAAAAGAGCTCAGTCAGAGTAGAAAATGTTCCCAACGTGGGAAAATAAAAAGCAAGGCCATATGAATTCAGTGTGTGTGCGCGCGCGCCTGCGCGCACGCGCTCGCAAGCCAGAGGCTGACACTGGGTGTCTTCCTTTGTCCCCTCCTACCTCGTTTTTTAGGACAGGGTCTCTCACAGAACCTGGAACTCCCAGATTGGGCTAGACTGCCTGACTAGCATGCCCGGGGACCCTCATGTCTCTGTCTCTCTAGTGCTGGATCGCAGGTGCATGGCACCATTCCTAGCTTTTTTTAATGTGGATTTTAGGGATCCAAATTCACACCCTTAAAGTCCTGGGACAAGCACTTCCCCAACAGAAACATCTCCCCAGCCTCAAGGGCTTTCTTGAATTTTCTGTGGCTATGTAACGCTGGATCTGTCTGAAGGCGTTTTTGACCCAAGCTTTAGGACTTGCTTGTTCCCCATTAAACACTTTGCCTCCGATGAATTATTGAAACAGAGCCTTGTGTAAAGAGAGCAGAGTGTGTGTCTTTTCTCCCCCATGGATTAATCTGAGGCCGCCAGGAGCTGTAGGCTGGTTGCAGCCCGGAGGGTGCGGCTTCTGAGTACTGATTCAGGGGAGGTGCTGGGACAGCCTTGGCTCAGCCAGAGCCCGGAGCTCTGCACCACTGCAGAGCTTGCTGCGGTAAAGACTGCCGCAGGCAGGCCAGTTCAGCCCGTTAAAGTCACAGCACTGAATTACCTCCCTCTCTGACCACACCCAGGAAAAAATCTGATGGCTTCTTCAGGGGCTCCATGTCGTCCGTCCAAGCTCCGGGGCTGTAGTCTGAGAAGCAGGGAAGGGAAGATTTTTAGATTACAATTCTTAGCAGCTTTCTTACACTGGCCTGGCTGCTGAAAACTCAGCCTTATTTCCAGGGTAAATATTCTTTAACTTGTGTGGAGACTCCTGGAAAGAACTGTAGCTCCTGAATTAGTGACCACAGCGCCCAGGCAAGTTGTCTGAAACAAGGGAATAAGATCTTGCCATTCTTTGCTAAGATGCCCGGCAGGAAGTTCCCTCCACTCAGGACTCTTCCCAACTGGCCCTTGGCACAATCCATTTCACCTGTACCCAAGCTGGACCACTGGGCAGGCCCGGTCACAGAGAAGTGGAACTGGTCAGGCTGTTTTCTCCCAGTGATATTTCTGTTGTAAAAGACGCAGAGGCTCAGAAACCACTTTTTTCTTCTTCAGTAGGGGGTTAGATAAGTGGTAGCATGTTTATGCAGTAGAATGCAATCATTGAAAAGGCTATGTGTTTTATTATTTTTTGAGAATTTCATATGTGTACATAATGAAACACAATCACACAAACCCCTCTATTTCTTCCCTTTAACTCCCTCTGTGTCCCCCCGCCCCACCTCCTCCCTGGCTTCATGTCTTCTTTTCTCTGTGATAACCCACTAATTCCAATTGTCCCTGTGTGCCTGGGTATGGGGCTATCGATTGGAGAATGGGAAACGCCCTCAGAGAAGAATGATTCTTCCTCCCTCAGCATCTATCAACTGTCACCAGCTCCTTGGTAAGGGGTGGAGCCTGGAAAGCACCTCCCACCTATGCTGGGATTTTGGCTTGGTATTGTGTGGGTGACTCCAGCTAGAATGCAATGGCCCAGAAGATGGCACTTCTCAACACTCCTTCCCAGCCTTCAGGAATAGAACCTATTTTTTGATGTGAGGTGTGATGCAGCACCAGAGTTTGTGTTATTAACTCTGTGTAAGTACACAGTAGCTCCTCTTTATCCATGAAGCTCTGTACCAAGATCACAAAAATGCCTGAAATCATAGATAGTCCTGAGTCCTGTATACACTGCTTTTCTCCAGTACCTATCTATGATGAACTTTTATCTTTTCGCCTAAGAGTCTTAGCTTGGCATATTCAAGTTGCCAGCATAGTTTTTCTTGTATGCTGAGGCAATTATTAAATAAAGTTTATTTTATCATAAGCACTGAGATACTCTGACAGTTGATTGAATAACTCACGGGATACTAAATAACTATCAAGAAGGTAGTGTATACAGTGTGTATACATTGGACCAGGAAGATGATTCATGTCCTGGGTAGGTTGGAGCAGGATGTCATGAGATTCCCTTGTGGTATTTAGAATGTTGTGCAATTTAAAAGTTAAGAAGTGGTCATTTCTGGAATTTCTCATTTGATATTTTCAGACTGCTCTGACCACAGGTAACTGGAAACACAGAAAGAAAACCACATATCAAAGGGTCACTGCATATACTTTGACAGACATAATTGCAAAGCACAGGCAGGTGTTGCATACTGCAGGCAGAGGAAAGAACACGCCAGAGTGGACCTTGCAAAGATGACCTAGTATTCTAGAGAGCCATGAAACATCTATTGCTGGGGTGGGGTGGGGAGAGACAGATGGAAAGCTTCCAAAATCAGGGTTTGTGAATGGCTTTCAGGGTGTGGAAGGGAGCTTGACAGACTGGAGGGCTACCTGCTAGGCTCTCTGAGAGGAGCAACATGCTTAGCTCCTGGTAGCAGGCTAAGGAAGGTGCAGCTCACAGTAACCCAGATTTTAGGCCCTCTGGTTAAGGCTATGTGTTGATGGAAAATCCAAATACAATTAGGAACGTTAACAACTCTTTGGGGATTTACCTTTGTCACGGCCCTATGGCCATGCCTGGCAATGAGGTGCCAGCACCCTGGTTCTGTAGTAGTAGCCAGCACTGACATCCGCTATGTGAGAGTGAGGGCCGATGCAGAGGAGAGCTTTGAATCATTATGGTAAGTCATGAACTCCTCCTCACTAGGTACTAGCAACAACTCCATTTGGCAGGTGTGGTAAATAGAGATCGGAAAGTTAAACCACTTGTTCAAGGTCACAGAGCTAATAAGTACCAAGCTTGGTTGTGACCTCAGCAGCCTGGCAACAGGCCAGAGTCTCCTGAAAGTGTAGCAATTCTGTCTGCACACAATGAGCAGTCTTCGAGGTAGAAGAGAGTGAAGGCCAGGGGAAATGAAGGCACTGTGAGAGGCGGAGGGGGAAGGAGATTTTACATCCCAACGAAGGAGATTTTAAAATCTACAAACAGAAAGCCAGCACTTTGCATGGTACATACCTCATATAATCTTTAGATGTCACCACGCAATGCTGGGTTGTCTGCCATGACATTGTCCTCTTCTTTATAGTTCAATTTTATCTCCATTCAGCCACCCAGTTATTCATCCACTTGTGCATATATTAGTTCATACAAACTCTGAACTCTCACTAGATGCCAAGCCCTCTGCTGACCCAGACACCAGCAATGCAAGCATAGCTTGTAACAGCACCTTGGTTTTCCTCTGTAAATAAATACTTCAATTTCTCCTCCCCACTTGATGAGCATTAATGGTGTTATCCTGCCCTAGCCCTGACTCTGGAAAAAGAATAAAAAATAATAAGGGGGATATGTTTTGATGAAGAGCCCACTTCCTACCTTGTCTATGCTGAAAACATCTTGCCTTCTGAGAACTTTGATTCAGTTTTTACATAAGAGATAAATAAAGAGCTATCCATGTCATAGTATCTTTTGATTGATAAGTTGAATATATATGTGAGCACAGAGAAATACACTGTATGAGGCACAGATATGCCAACATATCTGGTTAGAATACCAGCTTAAAGAAACTTTGGAGAGAGAGAGGATGAACCCTCTGAGATGGAGGAGGAAAAAAGCTTGGCAAGCTTTATCTGAACTAATTGAAGATCAAAGACTAGGCTGTGAGAACGGGCGGGTTGGGAAAGGACAGTAAAAAGACAGCCAAGTCAGAGGCAAGATTCGGTGCTGTTAAGGTCACAGTGGACCCTGAAGAGTGGATGAGAGTACGTTTTCTTATGTGTGTCCTTCAGCTAAGAGGGGACCACGATAAAAATGATGCTTTTAAGTTGATGAATCTGGCACTGCAGTGCAGCATCGATTAAGGAGGAAAAGGGATCCAACCAGTTGGGAAATTACTGCAGTAGTCTAGACAGGGCTGCGCATGTCCTAAAATACAAAAGCGCTTGTGCTCAGCATCAGCTCACTTTCCGACCTCCTATTGTACTGTCAGCTCCACCTCATGGGCTTTTCCCACTCAGCTCTGTAAGTGATGGCACCTGCAAGGGGGAAGGAAGCTTTATCCTTCCTTTGTAAATGAAAAAGATCAAGGCTGAGTGTGCTGCTCAGTGGTAGTGCTCTTGCTTAGCGAGCATGAGACCCTGGGTTAGATCTCCAGGGCCTAGCAATCAATCAATCAGTTCGTCAATCAATCAGTCAATCAAGCTTAGAGAGGTTAAATACTTTGTGTAAGTTCTTACACCTGAGATGCTGGGTTTTGGACCTAGAGCTTTCTGTAGTACATAACAGTTGTCTTTCTTAGTGCACTGTGCTGCTGCAGGTGTGTATGTTTGTTTCTATGTGTGAGCGTGTGTGTGTGTGTGTGTGTGTGTGTGTGTGTGTGTGTATGTGTGTGTGTGTGTGTGTGTGGTGTTTGCATGAAACAAGGATTGGGAGACAGTGTCAGGAACTCAGTATTCAGACTGAGCTGAAAGAGGTGAACATCTCCACTGCTGACAGAAAGAAAGTAGATTCAACAAAACATAAGTGACTTGGGGGATTTGATGAAAAAATAGACATTTATGAGAGGGAGGGGGACACTACTCAATGGTAGAACTTTGTCTAGTATGCACAGCCCTCAGTACCAAAACAAAAATAAAAACAAATATGCATACCAGAAAATCTTTTGCTTTGGAGCACCCATGAGAAAATGATCTGAAGATAAATAATTTAGAAAGAATTAGAAACTGTTGGCATAACCCATCAGAATCTGTGTTTTAGAGAAGTGTGTGGAGAGGAGACAAAGCATGACTCTAGATTATATTTGAATCATAATAGCATAAGAATGGAAATTTAAATATTTGAGGGCAATTTGAAAGGCTCTGAGATGCCATCACAGAGAACGTTTCTAATATGAAGATTTCTCAGAGGACCAAGAGATGTTTTGTAAGGTGTGATGGGGAGGAAATTAAAGTAGGACCAAACTTCATGAAAGTACCACAGCCTAATGACAAACTTTCTATTCCCCCCTACCAATTAAAGAATAAATACTTATTTACTTTTTGAAAACTCCACTTGTGGACCTATAATACACTCTGAAGTTTTTATTCCGTATCACAAAATGTGTATAACCTCAACTCCTGTTTCCTCGGAATTTAAATATGTCAAGACATAAATTCTTTGGAATTTAAATAAATTTTTATTTTAGGCATAGAACTCTCAAAACAGAAAGATGGATGCTGGCAGAGGAGTTGGAATGTTGCCTCGTCTCTTCAAGAGTATTGGGTTTTGTGTCAAAGGAGAAAGATGAATGTGCTTAGTGAAATCCGAAAGCTGAAGGACTAATTTGCAATGTGCCCTTAAAACCAGAGTTGCCTGAGATCTTTGGATTCACAGAAAAAATCCCCAGCTTTATCCCCCAAATTTAATTGTTTTACATATGTGTGTGTGTGTGTGTGTGTGTGTGTGTGTGTGTGTGTGTGTGGTGTGTAAGACAACTTTGAGTGTTATCTTCAGGAATATAGTCTACTTCCTTTGAGACAAGTCTTTCATTGACTTGGAGCTCACCAATTAGGCTAAATGGACTGGCCAGAAACCACAGCGATCCTCCTGTCTCTGCCTCCCCAGTGGCAGGATTACAAGCATGTACTACTATGCCCCCTACTTTTAAAGTGTGAGTTCTAGGGATTGAACTTGTGACATCTCCTTTTTACCCACATTTTTTTATATTTAAAAGTATGATTAATTTTTAAGTTTTCATGCAAATATGTATTACATGTTGAGCATTAATAGGTTTTCTGTACCCCAATAATAGGTTTCTCGGCCAACGCAGTAAGCCAGAGCAAGTTGAATTTAAAAAGTAAAAGACCAGGTTTATTTTGGGCAAAGCCACTCCTGGGTGAGTCCTCCAGCCCCCAGAGATCAAGGCAGGGGAGGGGGTAGGAGAAAAATCACATGGCTGAACTAAAGCAGGGCACTTTTGTACCCTGTAGTCCAGGGGTGATGGTGTGTCCTCCATAAGCTGGGTTTGTGCTCAAGTATAGTACGCTTTTAGGCTGGTCTTGCCAGGCTGGCAACTTCAGGGGAGGAGCTGACCCTGTCTCAAAAAAAAAAAAAAAAAAAAAAAAGAAAAAAAAAGAAAAGTATTTGTTTTTTTGAGGCAGCCTTAATTTGCTTAATATCATAATTTCCAGTTACATCCACTCCTGAAAACATCATATCTTCATTTTTTTTGTGTGTGTGGCTAAAACACTCTATTGTGTATGTGTACAATTGTATACACTCGTTAATAGACACCGAGGTGTGTTGTGTTTAGCCACTGTGGACAGTGGAACACTGGTGTGCAGCTGTGTCTGTGGTATGACGACGTGGTGTTCTTTGGGTAAGTACCTAGGAGTGGTATAGCTGGGTCATGTAGAAGATCTCTTTTCTCATCATGCCGGTTATGATATGATGGGTATGGGTTGAGAGTGGCTAACCAGAATAGACAGAAAGCTAGGGGTCCCTTGCTCTGAGCTCTCTAGCTCTTCGTTGACACTACAGTCCAGTTTTTGGAATCAAGGGGTGGGGATGGGACTGGATTTACCTGGAAGAGCACCCCCCCATTTAGTAATTGGCACTCAAAAGGTATTTATTCCTCAGACACAATACATACCAGGTGTTGACCATGCCATGTCTCTTCGATTTTGTATTAGTTACTTTTCTATTGTTGTGATAAAACCCCGTGACCAAGGTAGCATATAGAAGAAAAAATTTGTTTAGGCTTACAGTTCCGGAGGGTGAGAGTCATGGTTAGTGGGGGCAGCGGGCAACAGGTGAAATGGTTGGAGCGGAAGCTGAGGGCTCACATCTCAAACAGCAAACTCGGGGTAGAGACAGCAAACTGGAAATGGTGTGCGGCTTGAAAGCCTGCCCCTAATGACACACTAATTCTAGCAAGGCCACGCCTCCCAAGCCTGCCCAAACAGTGCCACCAACTGAAGACAAAGCATTGAAACATCTGAGCCCGCAGGGGGCATCATCAGGTAAGCTACTACAGATTTGGTCCTTGACACCTTCCTAGGTGGTGAGCAGCCTGTCAGATGCCTGCCCTCAAATGACTCAATAGGTGTTGACTGAAAGGTGAAGATGAGTACTTGGTATGTACAAAAAAACTCGGTCCCACAGAGGTTTCAATTCACTTGCTGATAGCAGCTTGCCATCAGCAGCCAATGTGAAATTCAATCCAGTGGGCTAGGGCCTGTCCCCTGAGCTATGATGCATTTTCATGCTACCAGGGAGGTATTGAGACGTAATTTCCCACAGAGTGAGCGTCTAAGAATTGCAACAACTTTTCAGAGCACCAAAGCAGTGTTAGTTTAGGAGAGATGTGAGATGTGTGTGGTTATGAATTGGATTCATAACAAAGAGGTTACAAAGCAGAACTCCATGCACCTAGGTCAACTTAGAGGAAAACGGTCACCATCATTCACTTGGAACCTGCTGCATTTCAGATTCTTTGAGAACAGTTTCCATGAACATCTTAACTGAATTTATTTCTTTGAGTGTGTGTGCACACACACACATGTGTGTTCATGTGTGTGTACAGGCCAGAGGACAACCTTTGGTGTTATTCTTCAGATACTGTCTAGCTTATTTTTCCATGGGTCTTTCAATGGCTTAGAACTCACCAGATAGACTAAGCTGACTAGTGAGCCCCAAGAACCTGTCTGTCTCTGCAGTGCTGGGATTAGAAGTGTGTGCCACCATGTCCAGCTTTTTTTCTTTTTTAAAATGGGTTCTGGGGCATTGAACTCAGATCTTTACACATGCAAGGACAGCACTTTACTGGGTGAGCTATCGTCGTAGCCTTCCAGGGCTATGTCTAAAGAAATGATGTGACTGCACTAAAACACCATGTCTAACCTCTCGCTTGGACTGAAGGATCCTTTCCAAGTCAACCCAACAGACATGTGTTGAGCATCCAGTGTCAGTGAGTGAGGCAGTAACAAAACAAAAGTGAACCTGCTCTCAGGGAGGGCACAATACGGGGACATTACAGGGTCTGACATAGAGTAGACACTTAATAAATATTCATTTCATGGAGGAACGATGGATGAATGAACGCTAGGTCTGTCATGTAGAGGAAATTCTATTAGAAAACCTAACATCAAAATTTATGAGAGGAAATGCGTGGAAGCTCTCAGGTCACATATCAAGAAGGGATATTAAAGACTAGGGAAGCTTACCTGTGAGATGAGAAAACAGAGGCCACAATAATTTGCTCAAGGCAGCAAAGCCTGCTTGTGGCCGTGCCGATGGGGAAAGTGTCCTCTGATCCAGTGCTCTAGGCCATTTTCCCCCTTCCCCATTGACACCACATCAAAAATCTTACTTCAGTTTCTCTTCATGTGCAGTCCTGCAAGCGCCATTGCTGTGCTCTTCCTGGGACAGCATCTCTTTATGTTCTCCAAGCACGGGAGATGTAGGCATTAGCCGACAGGAACTGATTTAGGCATCAGTCGTAACAAGAAGGTTCTTTTGGAAGAGATGAGTCATCCTGCAGATCGAACTTTCAGTACAGAAAGCTTGTTGATGGCTTTTATGACTCTCCTGACACCTCTGAACACACACACACACACACACACACACACACACACACACACACACACAC
>CABHPP010144800.1:2237-30787 GCA_902168425.1 Peromyscus attwateri | reverse complement strand
CACACACACACACACACACACACACACACACACACACACACACACACGGTGCGTCTGCCCTGAGTCCAGAGGGATACAGAATTCTACTGCAGCAGCTTTCATGAGGATGCTCCCAAAACTGCTGACGTAGCTAAGGACCTTTACTTGTCTTCCTTTCTTATCCCTCCCGTTCTCATCTGTCACCTCCCAGTCACCCTGATTAAGACTGTGATTGCATGTGCTGGGAGTTACAAGTGATACCGCTACAATCTCCACTAGTTTTTTATTTCTACAATGTGACAGCACAAATACTTAGCAAAACAGTATGATTATTTTTTTACTAAGTATCCACACTAAATGGTTTTTCTGAGGAAGCTATGAAGACCTCAATTGATCCTCTCCCTCATTACCAGATGATCTGTGCATCTTCTTCCTAGGACAGTAACCCTCAGGAATAAATGCAGTCAAGACGTTTATTGAAACAGTTTAGTCATTCCGAACGAGACAGCTATAAAAGCCCATGCAAAAAAGTCAAAGCTGGCAGACCCAGGGCCAGGACCACATTTTCATTCCAGTTCCCTAACAGTGCACACACACTAACGGCTGTTTCTCAGTTCCACGCATATGCCATTTAGCAAATATGTACTGATAGCCTGTTGCTACATTTTAAATTTAAATTGTCGGTGTGATGGTCTAGCTTTAGAAGGTAATAAGGTCATGTGGGACCTACCTCGTGAGGAGATTAATGTCATTCCTGGAGGTCTTTGTTAGCTACCTCAAATGTGGGTTGTCCAAGAGCTGCCTAGCTCATTTGTCTCCTCCTTGTCCACATACACATGTCTCCTCTTTTTCCCTTCATGGAGCATGTGGGTCCTTGCCAGAAGCAAGAAGATACTGAAACCTTCTCAGCTCCCAGATCTGAGTCAAAACAAAACTTTTTTTCTTGATAAACTACCCTGTCTTGAGTATTTTCCTATAGCAACAGAACATGGACCATTAGGCACATCCTTTGGTTGTGAATAATATTTTCATCAAAAGAAGATATAAACACATAAACAAGCTTGACATCACATGGAAGGTTCTTACATAGCATCTTATACAACATCTCCAGATACCTGGGCAGACTGGGGAAGACAGGGGTCTGGTAACAGCTATGGATCCACCCTGGGAACGCTCATCTCTAGGGAATGCGTAGAGGACATATTTTGTCCTGAAGTAGTACTAAGAGAAGTGATCTCTTTCCCATTCAGGCAGGCATAGGTATTTCATAGCTTGGACTGTTCACGTCCTGAGTCACTTTCATATTCTAGAGCTATGAAATGGGGACAGAATCTCCATTCTATCTACTTTCAAATGGACAACACAAGACACAACTGTAGCCTTGGAAAAATGTAGCCACAAACATTTCACAATTGAATGAAGTTCTCTACACCTGACCCATGCTCCCAGCTTCTTGCATCACATTTGACCATTCTATAGTCACACAGATGACTGGTCCACTTAAGACATTCAAGAAAGAAGCCTCTGAAACCCCCAAAGATTGAGATTCAGTGAGGCCTGAAGGGGATGAGTGATGGCATTGGCATCTGAGGCATGGCCACGGGCTCCATCCTCCAGGCAAACTAACCTCTAAGGACTGGCTTTCATTAGTGTTGAATAAACCCTTCAACACATTTTTCTTTAACATTTGGCTCTATTGATTCTAAGATGTCATCGACTCAGGAGAGTGAGAAACTGCGAGTCGCAGGTTTCCACAGGGAGTAGATAGAAGGGAAGATCCAAGTCACTGTGAAAAGAACCAAGTTAGAAGACAAACAGTGTCAGGTCTCAAAGGAGTCTAGCCAAGGGTTCACATATGGATGCTTATGGCCGCCCTCCTCAGCCCAAACTTGGGACTTGCCAAGATAGCTCTAGAAAGTGAATGAACACACTCTATGTAGCATACCTAGACCACAGTGGATTGCTTGGGCCATGAAGATGGCCCAACAGTAAACCACTCGCTAGGCAAGTATGAACTCCTGAGTTCAGATCTGCAGAACCCACATAGAGCAGGACACAGAAGCATGTATCTGTCATCCTGATGCTCCTGTGGTAAGAGACAAGATGGAAGGAGGCTCACAGGGCGGCTAGCTATACAGCTATAGCAAACAAGAGACCGGAGAATCTGACTCAAGATAGAAGGCAAGAACAACACCTGGGGTTGTCCTCTGACTTTGACACACTCTCTGTTTCAGGCACATGCCTACACACACACACATACACACACACACACACACACACACACACACACACACACACATGCGCGCGCACACACACACACACACACACAGAGGGGTGGGCTGTTAAAAAAAAGGATAGAGTGATCTTAGATGAAAGAAGCCAGTTGGAAAAGGCTATAAACTGTGATTTCACCTAAGTGACATTCAGGAAAAGGTAGAACTATGGAGATAGGAGGAAGACCAGTGGTTTCTAGAGATTGCAGGGAAAAATAAGGATGAAGAGGCAGCTCAGTGAGGATTTTTAGGGCAACATGATAGTTACCATTAATTGTCAACTGGACACTTAGGAGGTAAGCCTCTGGGTATGTCTGTGAGGAACTGTCTAGATTTCATTGGCCTAATGGTATGTCTGTATGGTGTTGTCTTGATAATGATAATGGAGATGGGAAGCCCTGCCCACTGTGGGTGACACCATTCCCTAGGCAGCAGATTCTGAACTGTGTAAGAGTGGAGAAAGTGAGCTGGGCATGTATGTATGTATTAATCTACGGTTCTCTGCTCTTGACTGTGGATGTAAGGAGACCAGTTCTCTCAAGCTTTTGCTGTCATGAGATCCATGCTATGATGGATTATACTCTGGAGCTCTGAGCCCAATCAACCCCCTTCCCCTAAAATACTCTGTCAGAGTATTTCAACAATTGGCGGGGGGGGGGGGGGGAGTGGGACAGGCAGTGAAACTGTTCCGTGTGATGACCAATTCAGGGCATTTTGTGTGTTGAAACCTGTAGAAGGTGCAACACACGACTAGCCTGCCATGTAGCCATTTTCTTTCTTTCTTTCTTTCCTTTTTTTTTTTTTTTTTTTTGGTTTTTTTCGAGACAGGGTTCCGTTAAAGGCTAGGCTCACAGCAATTTTCTTCAGGTTAAATGTTACCTCCTAGAGGGTGTTGGGAGGCGCTAAGATATAGGAAATGGACTAGATTAAGTTCAGAAACTTAGGATTCACTAGGCCCCACCTCAAGATTATAAAAGCAGTGAGCCATTGCTGGGGGGTGGAGACTCTGGTGGAGCTGCCTGCTAGCTGGACCTGGAGCTCCCTCCTGGGTGCAGCTTTGTGAGTCATCATCTACGCTGGGGTGGACGTTTTGGTGATGCATCTGACTTTGAGTCATCCGTGCTTCTGTAAGTAACTCCTGTAAACCCATTGGCTCACCCAGCTAGACTTTGTGGGGTAATTTCTTTAGGGTGAATAGACACTGTTCACATCTCTTCGTCATACAACAGAATCCTAATATACACTACGGATTTGAACTGACAACTTCGTCAAGTTTACATTCATGAATTGAAACAAACATACCGCACTCTGCATGAGTTGGGCCAGGGGATGGAGAGGAAATCTCTGTGCCTTCTACTCAGTTTTTCTGTGATCTCAAAACTACTCTAAACTATAAAGTCCACTAGAAAAATCAAATGTAGATTCTAGCCCTTGCTTCTGCCACAAGTCCTTGATCTACTGGTTGACCTAAAAGCCCAATCAACTGAGAATCTATTCTGGTGTCTCACTTATGACCCAACCCCATGTCCCACTTTCCTGCTGAATCTCTCCTTAAATGAGGACTACCTCTCTAGTTGGTCCAGCAAACTGAATATTCAGAGACAGTAAATAGTACTGTTAGCACTCTAAATGCTACGGGTTTTTTGCCTCCCTCTCTTGTGCATGGTCTGCCATGGACACACGTCTCTCAGAGTTAACTTTCACCTGTCTTCCTTCTGGAAGCTAGACTGGAGTTTGCTGCTGGAAGCCCATTTGGCATCAGGGAGGTCCCAGACATCTTCCTTTAGTGATGTGTTCAGAGTCATCTACGAAGCTGCCTGTTTTATCCCAAGAGGATGCTCAGTTTGGGGAGTACAGTGCTTCTCAACAACGGAGGGAAATGGATTTCAAATCCATTAGTGTAGTTCTGCCCGGAGATATCGATGGCCTGGGAAGGACGCCCCATTATTAGAGATGTTGCATTGCTTTTGCTTAGGATGGTCAGAGAGATGAAAATAATGGGGCTCCACAATGAAGAGATATCTTTGCACCAGAGGCTTGGATGCAGGAGGATTTGTGAGTTTCAGGCTGAATTGCTTATGGTAAGACATGCATTACTTCTGCCCACCAGAGGCTGCAGTTTACTATGTTCAGAACAAAGACACCTTGATCAGCTTCACAGAAGGCTCCCACAGGCTTTCTCTGGAGAGCCCTTCAAATCCATCAGGCTCTGTCTTCTCTCCTTATTCTTTGATAAAGAACTTATCTAATAACCCATCTCCTGTCATACTCCCTTATTGTTAATTAAATGGGAGTAGGTGATCAATTGGCCTGGATTAACATAATTAATCTTTGAATCATACATATTCAAAAGGCTCTTAGAAGCATCTGGGTATTTTTTTAAAAATTGCTAGAGACGATCAACTCAGTGCCAGCATCCTGAATCATCTGATGACTTAGAGAGCAGTATCCCCTTCACAGGGATGTCTTTGAAGATAGGAAATTCCATTGGAACTGGGGGAGGATGGATGTTCTTTGGGAGAATTAATTGTCAAAAAATAGCATATTTGCGAGAGGATAAAATCCCCTGCCACCGGGGTTTCCAGAATCAGCAAAAGCACAGAAACACTGCCCGCATTTGTCTTTTCAGTTGTGAGCTGGCTGGCCTTTAACAGCTGAGCCATCTCTCCAGCCCGCCCGTGCCTGTAAGCGCTAGCCTTCCATGGATCTTTACTAGAGCACTGCTTTGCAGATGAATGATCACAAGCAGCTGTATTTGAACCTTCCATTTCCCAAGAAACCCAAGGACTAATGACATTGCCTACACATGCTTGACTTCAAGCTGTTTGGACCCAGGCTTCTCACATCAAAAACTCCTTCATCAAGTCTGTTTCATAGGCACTGAAGATGAAGGGTTCCTAATTGATCATTGAGCTTCGGTTGTAGGAACCAAAGCAAAAGGCCAGACACAGACATATAACTACAATCCAGTGTGCTAGGGTATTGCAGCCTTTTACTCCTCCTCATAATCATCAGGTTGGGAGTAAAAGACAAAAAGGATATGTCCATGAGCTTTCACCCTGAGGCTTCTTCTTTTCTGCTAAGCAAAAGACGTTGGATGCTACATGCTTTAATTCATGGCTAAGACCCCCTCTAATCCATCACCTTCTTTGGGCCAAAGTCAATGCCTCTGATCCAGTGGGATTTTCAAAGTGGCCATCGTTGCAGTCATCCCCAGTCTGCAGATTTGATACTGGATGCTAATGGCATGCAGTGCAGCAGGGGGCTGGGGTGTGTGTGTGTGTGTGTGTGTGTGTGTGTGTGTGTGTGTGTTTCTAAGAAACCAGCTTATAACAACAGCTTTTGCTCAGCAAGCAATCTGGAGGAGCTGGGGCTCAGGACCTAACCTTCCACACGTCAAAGCAGCTTGCTTCCATGTCAATCTGCCTGCTCCTTTGGTTCCAAAAGCTGCTATTTATGGAGGATTTTTAGTCTGGAAGAAACTGTTAAATAAAGCACGAAGTTTCGGTAATCTTTTATACATAATGCCAGTGCTCTTTAAGTATACTGTGCATGGATATGACCCATTTTACCTGGATGGTGTGGTTTTCAAATGCACCAACCTTAATCTTTTAGACCAATCAAAAAAAAAATCCCACTAGGTAAGGATCCTAGGAGAGAAAGCCAGCAGGGAACCTAGAGATGTTGAATAGTTATAGTAGTAATAGTAGTAGTCATAATAATAAGCAATAGTAATATCAGTAATAGAGGTGAGGTTAAACTGAAGGCCTGAAGCTACAGAACAGAGTGTCTCAATGCCCCCTCTCTTCAACTCTAGTCTCAGGTCCATCTGCAGCATTGGGAATGCAAGGATTTCTCTCCTGCTCTCTGGAGTTTAGACTGAGTCCCTGTGGAAAACGTGTCTGGTCAGGTACCAGGCACACAGGAAGGAAAGCATTTCCACTAAATGAGGTATTGTCACCAGATGGCACTGACTGCTAACCATTTTAGTGCTCTTCTCTGCTTTCCAGGTTTTGATAAGGAACACATCAAACCAGGAGGAAGGCAACACATCATGTTAAAATCAGATACTTCTCAGGCATCCTCCGGTGATCCCTGAGCATTATATAACTAGTGTTTTATAATCCCCTTTCTAGGTATCTGTCCATCTCATTAGGCCCTGGACACACGCAGGGCTGACTATTCCTCCTCGGGTTTCTTTCACAGAAGGTGTCTGTCACACTGGAGGTCTGGGCAGGGTGTGCGCTGAATGAGTCAGGAGAAGAATTCATGAATAATGTTATCAGATGAACAAAGGATGTCCTCACAGCAGTTTGCCAGTAACTCTTCCTCCACGGTGGATAAAGACATCTCTAAATAGCACTAGAAGGAGTTCTTTTTGGAGTCCATTGTCGCCTGTCTCCTCCCTTCTTGAAGGGCTCCCTCTCCTCCAGATACCTACAGGCAAAGGTAGATTTCCTGCTTTGCCCTGCTCTTTCATAGGCTACACTGTGAAGGGCATCCTGCTCCACCCCTGAGCTCACTCTAAATGAACCCAGGATCTCAGAAAATGTAGTTTTTCCAAGTTCCAGTTCCATAACAATGTTCTCATAGGCAGCAACCAGACCTGAGCATTTTAACAGAGGCTCCATTCTCCAGAAGGCTCCTTGACATTTGTACTAGCAGTGAGACCTATTCTTCTCCTAATTCCGGCCCACGAGAGCCTAGAAGTGAAGCTATGCATAGGAGACAAGGCCACACGGGACTCCAGGTGGCACTGTGAGGGAGTGGGAGACACTGTCCTTGGAGGATCATGTTCTGTGGCCACTTAGGGACATCGTTCGGTTTCTTACAGCAACAGAAGAGCTGAGCTGCCTCCCATGTGCCATTAGCTAATTGGGACAACTATTCCTGGGCTGACGTCTAGTCATTTAAGGAGGAAATACCAGGAATCTATGGTTGGAAAGTAATTGCCATAGTAAAGCAGCTCTACCCTTTCTTCTTATCCCTGCTATTTGGCTGCTTTTTGTTCTCAGCTCAGCTCTGCAAAGAAACTGCTGATTCATCCACTTCTCCTCGCTGTCGCCAGGATGAAAGAGTATAAATAATTTACATTAAGATATCAAGACAAGCAGTGGTTTTAAATTTGTTGCATTCTTGGCCAGAATCGCTTTCGTGACAATGAATTAAACTAAAAAGGCCACCAATGGCTGCTCTTAGCATTTTAATATGGTCGGGAACCAACCCCCTTCCTGCAGAGTCCTCGCTTGAAGGTCAGGAAGTTTTATACTGCCTTTAGCTGCGTGTGGGGAACAGACATACACTGTGTGTGTGTGTGTGTGTGTGTGTGTGTGTGAGAGAGAGAGAGAGAGAGAGAGAGAGAGAGAGAGAGAGAGAGGAGAGAGAGAGACAAACAGAGACAGAGACAGAAATACAGAGACAGAGAGACAGAGACAGAGGTGAGAGAGATAGAGACAGAATGAGACAGAGACAGACAGAGATAGAGAGAGAGAG
This sequence comes from Peromyscus attwateri, assembly GCA_902168425.1. NCBI lineage: Eukaryota > Metazoa > Chordata > Mammalia > Rodentia > Cricetidae > Peromyscus > Peromyscus attwateri. The sequence goes on along the minus strand of CABHPP010144800.1, from coordinate 23,042 downwards.
ACAGAGAGATAGAGACAGACAAAGAGAGACAGACAGATGAAAAGACAGACAGAGAGAGGGAGAGAGAGAGTAGTTTCAAACGGCATTTCTCAGCTGCCACCCACCACCATGCTTTTTGAGATAGGGTCTCTCCTTCGACTGGAACTCACCTCATAGGCGAGGCTGACTGGCCAGTGAGACCCAGCGATCCCCCTGTTTCCACCTCTACGTAGCTGGGAATCTGTATCTACCCCTTTCACTTGAATTCTGGGGATCCAAACTCCTGTCCTTAGGTACTTTTTTGAACTGAGCCTTCTCCATGCCTAGTGTCGGGGCCTTAGTGCATCGTCTATTAGAGCATGAACTACTTCATGGGAAGATAGGAGATGAGCAGCACCAATGCCCCCACACCCTCCTCATGCTTGGGGCAAAGGAGCTCATCAAAGGACACCATCTCCTGAAGAGCCCGGAACCATTCTGAAGCTCAGAAACTCAGCAGCCTCGACGCAGTATCCAGGAGAGATGGAGCCACTTTGTTAACCTTTGATTAGATAATTTTGGTGTTGCTTTCCAATGATGCAGGGCATCACTTCAGGCAGCAGCAGTGTAGAAGCAAGGGACTGGCTGCTCCAGGTGAAGCGTGGGCTCCTGCTGGGATGATTGTCCTGAGTGCCTTCCCTTCTACAGCACTTGCTTGACTCAGACAATCAGACTCACTTGGTGGAGCCTCATAGTATTCTGCAGGCAACCGGGCATCCCTTGTTCGCTGTTGATAATTCTGGTTCTTAGCTCCTGTTTTCTTCAGGAGTCTACATCCTGCCATGTTTAGACCCTGTGCTCTTAGATTTGGTTATAGCTCATATATATGTATGTGTGTATATATGTGTATGTGTATACATACATGTAATATATAAAACTAAACACATAATATTTTATGAATTCTTTAAGAATTTCATACAATGCTTTTAATATGTATTCACTCCCCACTACTTTTGCTAATTCCACCCTGATCCACCCCTTCTCAACTTCACATTTCCCTCCTCCCACCCTTTTTTTAACTCACGGATTCCAATTTGTTCTGCCCATATACTCCGGGGTATGTTGTCATCCCCTAAAGCATAACTGCCCCTCTCCCATAAGCCATCAACTGGGGGATAGGTCCTCAGCTGGGCCTGTTGTGGCTGAATAGTCCATTTGTACCTATTCTCTGCTCTTTGACCAATTGTTTTCTGCGTTAACCTTGGTCCTCTGGGCAGCACCTCCTTGGAGGATACCACTGGGGCTTGAAAATCACACAGTCTATTCTTAGCTCATCGTTGTCTTGGACTCTTTGCTGAATTTGACACTACGGCTATGTGTTCCATTCACACATCCCTCCCACACCTTTTACCACTGTGGTCTGTGAAACCCTACGCTGGTTTCATTACACCGCGGTGTCTGGTTCCGCTGTGACTGTACACTGTGCCCTCACTCTCCAGACCCGATGTTCTGGGTGTGCTTGTTGTAAGCTATGACTGCGGCTGTCATCACGACTCCACTGATGTTGAAATATAGAGCTTGTTTCCACTGTGTACGTACATTGACTCCATGAGAAGCACCGCACTGAGAACCTTCTCAGAGGCCATGTGTGAACTGCTCACATCTCCGTATTAGTTTCTCAGCCAGATCCCAGTTCTTTATCTAAGAACCTAGGGTTTCTTCCTCTGAGATCGCAGAGTTGCACCCCAATGTCATAACTGCATCACTGTCTCCTTCCCCATGCCCCCCAATTCCCTTTAGTGACACCACCATTTTTCTAACTGTTCATATTTAATACTCTGAAACTCAGGCAAACCAGGCAGGTATTTTAACCCTTAGCTGCACCCTTACCCTGTGGCTTAGTTACATTTCTATTGCTGTAGTGAAACACCATGACCATAAACAACCTGGGGAAGGAAACCTTTATTCAGCTTACCTGTCCTGATCACATGACTTTTAGGAAGGAACGCAGAGTGGGAACCTGGAAGTAGGAGCTGATGCAGAGAAGTTCTGCTCACTGGCTTGCTCCTCATGACTCGCCCAACCTGCTTTCTTATAGCACCCAGGACCACCAACTCAGGGGTATCTCTACCCATAGTGAGCTGGGCCTTCCCATATCAATGATCAATCAAGAAAATGTACCACAGGCTTGCCCGTAGGCCAATCTGGTGAGGGTGCTTTCTCAATTGAGGTTGCCTCTTCCAAAATGACTCTCGCTTGTGTCAAACTGACGTAAAACCTAGTCAGCATAACTTCATTTTCTCTTACATTACTTAAACTCATATTTCATCATGTTACTTCCATAGTAAGGAATATTCAAGAGATCTGTGTATATTATTGTTCCATTATGTCATAGCAAAACTTCTCGTTTGCGGCGTTATTTCCAAGTCTTCAAATTACATCTTCTGACTTGGTCCCGGGTCTCACCTTCTCCACCAGTTCCCCATGCTCAGTTTGTCTTTCCATGCTGAGTGATGATGACATTGTTCTCAACTAGAACATGATGGCCACTTGTCATTAATCTGGTCAAATTGTAATAATTGTATAAGATTCTGTTTGCGTGCATAATTTCTATAAAATCTTTGATAATGATTCCCATGCCATTAGTCACTGCTACCATGGAATTCACCATTTATTGTCTACTAGCTTGTGTGTGGTAATTCCATCCCTCACTTTAGTTGTGAACTTACTATGCAAAGATCCTTTTATCCAATCCTTGCAGATAATATGTGATCAATAAATCCTTCATTGATTTACTATTCCTCAATTTAACCAACATTTATTGACTGAATAAATTATTGGGTAAATAAATCAAATTTGATTGATTGATTCTATTGATTTAATGCAATATCGTGCACAGTTCCCTGCATTTTAATTTGAGGGGTGAGTGTCACCAATATTTTATTTCTTCCTATCTCCCAACAATTCCCAGAATAGAGTCCCATAAATAAATTCTTGGGATCGATATGTCTGCGATCACTTCCTGGTACAGTAACGGTGAGCAGAATGTTAGTATGTGAATATTAATGACAGAGTGAACCACTGCCCAATGACTTTTGCTTTAAAACATCAAAGACATGATATAAATCTCAATGAAAAGGCAAATTAAGCCCTGGCTTTCTTCCTAGAAGTGACACTTTAAAAACCAGATCATTTTTTCTCTTTAAATTGAGAGAAGAGTAATATTCCAGAAACCAGAGCAGAGTAGGTGATGTTTCCAGTCTGCAGCCTACTTAGTGAAAATCACTTATGAAGGACTAAATGAAAGATAAGAACATATTTGTGGGCTGGAGAGGTGGCTCAGAGGTTAAGAGCACTGACTGTTCTTCCAGAGGTCCTGAGTTCAATTCCCAGCAACCACATGGTGGCTCACAACCATCTGTAATGAGATCTGGTGCCCTCTTCTGACTTGCAGGAATATATGCAAACAGAACACTGTAAACATAATAAATAAATAAATCTTTAAAAAAAAAAAAAAGAACATATTTGTTCATGTTGGTCTTGAAGAGTTTAGTCTTTCAAACTATACTGTCTTAGCTGGGTGTGCCATGCACCGTGGTGTGTGCCTGCTAGCTAAGCATTCAGGAGGTGGAAGCAGGAGGGTCAGGAGTTCAAGGCAAGACTCTGCTACTTAGAAGGCCAGCCTAGGTTACAGGAGATGTTGCCTAAAAATGCTGGTTATCAGGATAATGTAGCAAGCAGGCTGAAATCAAGAAGCAGAAAAGTACAGGCTAATTATGGAAGTTGGTGTAAGACTTGGAAGGAGACAGAGATACTTAGAAAAGCTCAGTGGAAAAGAGCAGACAGTAAGAAATAGGTTCCGGAATGTAGTGAGATGTTTTGCTAGAAGTCCAGTCAGATGCCAAGAATCCAGAGGGTGAACAGAGCCAGAGTAGCTGGGCTCATCGTGCGCATCCCTGAGGAGCAATCTCTTGCCGGTCAGGTCCGCAGTTGGTTGCTACTCTGGTGCGGTGCAAATGATTAACTCCTGCTTCATCTCTACTCTCACAACTAAAACGCAGACACACTTGATCTCCCAGTGTGACAGGCAATGACATCTTTTCTGAGAGGAAATTCTCTACCAGTGTTCACTGATCAGCATTTCTTTAACCATGGCTCACTGGCCCCTGCTTACCTCTGCTCCCGAGGACTGTGCACTACAATATAACTGAACATCCTGGAAAGTTCTTCCCTTTCCACAGCATGCTACCTTGTACACATTTCTGACCTACTTTTATTCTCTACAAACTATAATGTTTCAAGGCCCCACTATTTTCTTTCCTCTTTTTTCTTCCTCAAACTTGCAAGCAAAACTTTCCATGATTCTGTTATTAATCTTCCATGTCTTCTTCAGTAATGTATTCTAACAGAGACAGACATGTCAAGGTCACCCTACGAGGAGAGCAGACCTTATGGAATCTAAATAAGTGAAAGCAAACATTGCTCTCAGCCCATCCAGCCCAGGACGAGGAGAGATGAGGCATATTTTGATTGCTTGGGCTGCCTCGTGTGCATGCTAGATGCTTTCCAAATATTTAAAACTCAGCGATGGAGCCCTTCATGAATAATGCATTTCACAAAAGTGGCACCTAAGTGAGGTAGAACAATGCTTTCAAGGTCCCGAGGTTCCAGAAAGTGCCCATGACTGGGACACAAAAGATGGAGATATAAATACCATGAATGTATCCAAAGAAAATAGAGGAAGAAAAAAATAAAATGGAAGAGATATCAAATTGACAATTAAAAAAATCAACCATGAAAAATATTTGGAAATTTTGATAAATTTTATAAGCCCCAATTGGATTAGCAAAAAAGAGAGAAAACACATTATCATTATTATAACAACAACAGAAATGGATAAATAATACAGCTCAAATTCTATAGATACTAAATAATGAAAATAAGATATTATAAACTAATATGAATATATTTAACAACTAGAATAAGATGCAATTTTTTTGAATGAATAATTTTTTTAGAATTTACTCAAGAAGAAATAGAAAATACGAAAGATTCTACATCTATTAAATAGGATCGATACTTAAAAACTCCAGAGAGAAGCTTTAAGCCTAAATTTCTTTATTATAAACACTATTAAAAAAAAGCAAACCAAGTCAAACAAACACTGAATGATGAGACACCACCAATTTTACACCAATTACTTCAGAGGCTGGAGATCACTTCTCAAAGGACTTAGTGAAGGCCGCCATATAACCTTGATACTTAAACCTGACAAAGACATCACAAGGAAATTGGAGCCAATATTCCTTTTGAGTGTCATTGAAAAGTCCTCAGGTATCATTAACAAATCAGACTCAGAAATAATACAGAAGACATAATATGTAGTCACGTGGGGCTCATCTCAGGAATGACAGGCGCCTTAAGAACTATCAGTCAATGTACTCCATTGCATTGATGGAATAAAGAGGAACTAGCACACAGTGTCAATGGATAAAGGACAATCATTGATAAAACCCAACAGCTGTTCATGCTAACGTCTTACTGAAGAAGGGAAGGACTTTCTGTCAGCATGATAAAGAAGAGCGCTAAAGACTTACAGTTAAGACCAGACTTGACGCTGAGTTAGTGAACGCTTCCCTGTAAGGCCTGGAGAAAAAGTAAAGGAACCATGTCCACTGCCACTCCTCCTAAGTGACTATGTATGAGCAGATCCGTCTCTAGTGGAAAGTGCCCCCTCAAGAAATGACAAAGCCAATGTTCGAAAGGAGAAGTCTTGATCTAGAGTTGCCAGGAGAATGTGCCAACAAATTCCAGGGGTCTGTAACTAGTTGAACCAGTGAGTACATTTCGCAAGACATAAAAATATACATCATTAGTATCTTAAAATATCTTATTTCTGTATACTAGCAACAAACCATTGAAAACTGGAACTTTAAAAACATTGCCATTTAAAAGAGCACCACCCCCACCTCTGTCCCTACACCCACCCCACCCCCAGTATCTAGGAATAGAGTCATCAAAGATGTGCAAGACCTCTACACCAAAAGCACAAAATACTGCTGAAAGATATTAAATATTAAGGGAAAATGCAATAAATGGAGAGATATAACCCACTGATTGCAAAAGTTAAATGTAAAGATGTCAATTATTTTTTAAATTGTATTTTATGCATCTGGATGCTTTGCCTTTAATATATCTGTGCACCATGTGCATGCTGGATGCCCTTAGAGGTCCAAAGAGGGCATTGGTTCCCCTGGAACAGGAGTTATAGATAGTTGTGGGTCACTGTGTGGGTGCTGGGAATTGAACCTTGGTGCTCTGGGAGAGCAGTCAGTGTTCTTACCCACTGAGCCCCTAAGACATCAATTTTTGCCAACTTGATTTGTATATACAATGCTGTCCCATCCCAGTTAAGATCCCAGTAGACTTTTCATCTGCGTAGAGGTTGATAAGTGGAATCCAAATGCACATTGAAAGGGAAGCCACATAGAACAGCCTTGAAGGAGAGACCACATGGTTGGAGAGCTTATTCAGGATTCTAAAACTGGCTACCGTCAATTGAATTTCGTTGAAGTGATAGAGCATTTCACAGTTAGCTCCAGCTGATCACTTGACACAAACCTAGAGAGTTACCTGGAAAGAGGGAACTTCAATTGAAGAATTGCCTTGATCAAGTTGGTCTGCGGCCACGTTTGTTTTGTGAAGCATTTTCTTAATTACTAGTTAATGGAGGAGGGCCCAGTCCACTGTGGGTGGCACTATCCCTAGGAAGGTGGGCTACATAAAAAAAAGCTAGTGGAGCAGGTCAGTGGAAGCAAGCCAGTAAGCAGCATTCCTCAGTGCGCAAGCTCCTGCTCCTGCCATGGCTTCTCTCCATCCTGGACTCTAATCCGTTCTTCCCCAAGCTGGTATTGGTCTGTGTTTTGTCACAGCAACAGAAAGCAGACTAGAGCAGAGGAAGATACCCAATATCTGGCCCCTGCATGTGTGAGCATGTACACATGCCCCTGCACACACAGGGGCACATATGCCACACCCCTACATCACACACAAGTCATTCTAAAATGAAAAAGTAAAGCATCAGGTTATACACTTAAGCTCTGTGAATTGTATTTCATGTACGTTGCTCTCAAATAAAACAAAAAAATGTTTGATAGGCGCAACAAAGGCTGCTGCAGTCTGTACTGCAGAGGATCAGAATGACTCAACAGGAAGGAGGGGTGAGTAAGCCGTAGGAGAGGAGCAGAGCCCTGGAGGATGACTGGTACCCACAGGGGAGGGGTGGGTGCCTGTGGGTGGTTTCCCCTAGACCAATCAAACACCTAGTAATTTCTGCAGCCCACAGTAGCATCATGACTCATCAGGAGTCTATGAACCACCGGAACACACTTCCATAGAAGATTTCTTTGTTGCAGCTAATTTAAATGGACAAAAGTGTTTAAAATTTTTTGGATCAACTCAAAAACATATACTTGTAACAGCCATATTTAGCATTTCTTAAGTTCTGAGCTTATTCTGAAATTCTGGAAGTTTTTTCTTTTCTTTCTTTCTTTCTTTCTTTCTTTCTTTCTTTCTTTCTTTCTTTCTTTCTTTTTTCCTCTTCCTCCCTCCCTCCCTCCCTCCCTCCCTTCCTCCCTTCCTTCCTTCATTCCTTCCTTCTTTTCTTTTTAAAATAATGTAAGCTTTTAATTTCAGCTATTCAGGAGGTTGAGGCAGGAGATTGCAAGTTCAAGGCCTGTCTTTGGATACAGAGCAAGTTAAAAGTAGAAAAGAAGGACTGGGCTGTAGCTCAGTGGTAGAGTTTGAAATGCCCAGCATACATGAGGCCCTAGGTTCAATCTCTGGAACTGAAAAAAAAAAAGAATCATTTTTGTGCTTGATTGTATATTACCAATACCAAAACAATAGGAAACAGGTTGGAAAAACTGGGAGTGACCTCAACAGCTTTGTTGAAGTTGTTATGGTTTGGATTGTTCATGTCCACTATGGGTAGACATTTTGAATACTTGATTCCCAGTTTATTGAGTTATGGAACCTTTATGAGGGGGGCCCACTTGGCAAAAATAGGTCACTAAGAATGGGCCTTTTGAGGTTCTACCTACCCCTGCTTGGGCCTGCCTCCTCACAAGCCAGTGGAGAACACTTGCTGCAGGTTACTGTACCATGTGCAGAGCTCATCCCCATCATCCCTCCCCACAAAGGTGTGACATTTCTCTGAAACTGTAAGCCACAACAGACCCTTTGTCTTTATGTTGTTTCCATAATGCATTTTGGTCACAGCAATCAATTATAAAAATAACAAATACAGAGGCAGATGCAATCTAAGTTCTTGGTAGATTAAAAATGTATTGAACACACAACTTGAGTTCTAGTTTTCTCATTTTAGGGATCTGACTTCGAGTTTTAAATCATTTGCTGCTGCTAACACACTATGTAAAGATCTGGCTTTACATTCTCGAATCATGTCTTGATATAGGAGGCCCTCTATCATCTGGTCCCAGGCTCCCTTACCATTTAAACCCTTGTTCATGAAGTTACCACATCTCCTTCTTTCTTTATATACCATCCCTCTCATTGGTAAGTAGTCTTCATATAAAATGCTTTAGCTGCTTTCTCTGTCCATGAAATCTCCCTTGCTCCAGAGGGCCCATCAACAAAGGTGTGTTTACTATAATCACTACTCCCTCCTCTGTTTCCATTGTATTTGGGGTTACTATCATTTATTTAGAAATCTTACCTACTGCCTTGTATCAGCTACCCTTTAATATATGTTTTTTATTTTGTTTTGTTTTGCCCCAGCAAGAATGTAACATGATCAGTTAATATATAATCTTTCACCAACTTTACTACAGTATCTAGTTGCATTCTTTTTACTTAAAAATATTAATTTATTTTATTTTAAAAATTTATTTTATTATTTTGTGTACACGAGTGTTTTGCCTGCAGGTATGTCTGTACACTACATCAATGCCTGGTGCCCAAAGAGGAGGGGACCTCCATGTGGATGCTGGGAGTTGAACCCAGGTCCTTTCCAAGAACAAGTGCTCTTAACCATTAAGCCAACTTTCCAAACCTATTTATTTTATTTTTAATTATGTGTGTGTGTGTGTGTGTGTGTGTGTGTGTGTGTGTGTGTGTGTATCTGTGAGTGGGTATGTACTCATGAGTGCAGGCCCTCCTAGAAGTCAGAAGAGAGTGTTGGATCCTGGGAAGCTGGAGTTGCAGGCAGTTGTGAGATGCCTGAGTTGGATACTGAGAATCAAACTCAGGTTTCATAGAAGAGCAGCAAGCATACTTAGCAGCTGAACCATCTACTGTAGCTGAAGTTTTCCTGTGTCCACCTGGCTCCTGCAGCTGCTCAGACCCAAGTAAACACACAGAGATTATATTACCTATAAACTATATGACCTTGGCAGGCTTCTTGCTATCTAGTTCTTATATCGTAAATTAACCCATTTCTATTAATCTATAAGTTGCCATGTGGCTTGTGACTTACTGGTACTTTTACATCTTCTTCCTCTATGTCTGGCTGGCAACTCCTGACTCAGCCTTCCTGTTTCCAGAATTCTCTTCTCTGCTTGTCCCCCCTATACTTCCTGCCTGGCTACTGGCCAATCAGCATTTTATTTATTAACCAATCAGAGAAAAACATTCACAGCATACAGAGCAATATCCACAGCAATCTATCAAGGCCCAGTTGTGTCATTTTTTAATAGCTGTTCAATTAATTCCATACAGTTTACTGAGTGTTTTTGCCTATGTTCAAAAGAACTGTAAAATGCTCACACTTTTGAGATAGACTCTCCCTACATACCTCAAGCTGGACTTGAACTTGTATACCTCTCCTGTGTCAACCTCCCAGGTGTTGGGATTGCAGGCATTAGCCACATTTTATAATCATATCCATCTCGGGGGTCGGGGGAGAGGAGAAATAGAGATTTAAATATTTATAAATGCAGTTGCCCAGAGGAAGACACATTTACTGGAAAAATATGGTCTTAGACACTGCCGCATTGAATGTGCCATGAAGTTGATGGATGCGAGCATGCTATTAGCAAAGCCGGCCAACTAAATCACAGACCAAGAAGCGTAATCTGCTTTGGCATCTTGGATTTGTTACTCCTTTAAAGTTTAAAAGGGAATGGCATGAATAAATGAAGCAGCTACGTGAAGGCCAGTCTGTTCGATGGAAAGGACTCCATGAAAGCTCCAGGACACACTTGAAGCCCTTTGGATACCAGTCAATCATGAAACTAAAAATAGCTTCTGAGTACTTGACTTGCCTGTGAATTTGCTAAGAACAGATGAGACATGTACAAGAAGAATTAATTCTGGTTGCACAGAGAATTTGATGGTCTTGAAAATTCTAGTGCCAGTGAGCTGGCCCTGTGTATAAAATGTTTGTTGTGCAAATCCGATGCCCTGGGTTCAATCTCTGGAACCTATGTAAAGGTAGAAGGAGAGAACTGACTCCAACAAAGTTGCCTTCTGACTTCCATATGAGGGCTGTGGCATGTGCATACCTCCCATCTCTCTCTCTCTCTCTCTCTCTCTCTCTCTCTCTCTCTCTCTCTCTCTCTCTCTCTCTCATGCACTTGCACACACTGATCAATAAAATAAGACTTAAAAATTCTAGTCTGATATGAGCATCAATCAGGGCTGTGTAGATGGAGGCTGATTGGGGGGGACTTTAATAATGCCAATTTTCTGCTTATAACATTCTAATGACTTCCCTGGCCCTTACTATACCATTCAAAATTCTTTGCATTCCACAAGGCCCTGCATGCCATACCAGTCTATGTCCATTGACTCTTGTAGCAATTTTCCTGTTTCCTTGTGCTATCATCCACTTGTTTTTCAGCTGAATACTATACATGTCTCTCTGCCTCAGAGCCTTAACCAATCATTTCTTCCTTTTATCTGCAGTACTCTACTATTGTTGGTTACATCTATGTGTGTATGTGTTCACGTTGCTTCCGGGGGAAGCCACAGGACATCCTTTCATCATAGCGTCTTGAAGCGTTCTGCACCTCTGTTTCATCCAGCAAAGAGAAAACAGAACAAATTCGGTGCACGTGCAATTTTTCCTTCAATGTCTGTCCTCCCCACTAGATTTTGCTCAGGGTGAATATTCTCGCCTCTGAGCTCTAGTTTCCAGTGTGCACGTGTCTTTCACCATCCTTTCTACCTACTGACATATGAGCTCAGAGCTTGAGAAAAAGAACAAGCATGTTGTGGCTTACCCTCTGCCAATGCTGGTTTGCCAGTAAGAACAGAACCTCGGACTAGTATAGACCCTGGAAAGAGGAAGGAAGAAAGAAATGCAGTCACGTGTCCAGCAGGGCCAGTCACCTGGGGTTGGGGGGAGCTGATCGGATTTATCAATACCATTGCTGACACTTCAGTTTTTTATTCCAATGTTTGCTGTTTTAGTCTCATTTGGCACAAAACTCAAAGGGGAATGAAGAAGATGCATACAGTCCTGCTAAATGATTAGCTTGCTTTATTAGAACGCCAAGAATTAGCACCCAGCTCAGTTCTTTAAATATTTATTAACTGTGTGAATTATTTAACCTCTCTAGCTGCTTGCCTTAAATATAAAGTGGTGCTTATGCCTACAAATCTAGGTGTGCTTTGTGGGTTTCCAAGACACTGTGTTAAAGTACTCAGCACAGTACTTGGTAGGGGGCTACGTGCTGAATTGGTGGTAGTTATTATCTGCCTGAGCCAATTGAGAAGAATTTTCACTTGGAGGCGTTTGATTCAACTCAGTGTTGGACTAATAACTCCTATCTAATTATATCTTCTTGATTAATTCCAGAATCTTTCTTAAGAATAATGCAAAATTTTTCAGCCTGATGCTATATACATGACAGAGATGATCTACAATATAAATAAAATGTAAATAGTTATAGTCAACAGACACAAGTGGACATACAAAATTATCCAAAATATATTAAAAAAAATGATTTTGATAAGTTTTAAATTTAGTTTTAAGGTTTATTTTTATTATTTTTAATTATGAGTATGTGTCTGTGTGTGGGCATGTGCAGGTGTCCTTGGAGGTCAGAAGTGTCAGGTCACCCTGGAGCTAGAGTCGCAGGCGGTTGTGAGCTGCCTGATGTGGGTGCTGGGAACTGAACTGGGGTCCTCTGCAGGAGCTGTGTGTGCTCTTCACCACAGAAACATCTCTCCAGTTCTTGTTTCTTCTATTTCTTACTAATTCTTCCAAACTGAATTATTGAGAAAGCATTTTTAGAGCCTTAGAGTATATATTTCTGGATTTGATTGAAATTTACTTCCTGTGACCTGCACAGACCACGACACCCAGCACTGGCCCCTCTCATGATGGGAATTCTGAAGCCCAAAGCTGATGTATGGTTGTATTCACTATCGATCTCACAGCTTTCGTGAATACAGACTCTGCCTTAAGGCCTTCTAACTTTTAGCTATGTACATCAGTAATAAATAGCTTTGGACAAAGCTAGTGTCTTAGGACATGGACCATAAAAAAGAAGATGTCTTGCTATATAGGGTCAGTGGTGTGAGACGAGAAGTCTTTTTATAACTAAATATCTGTGAGAAATTTTATTGGAACAAATGTAAAGCATCTTCCATTTATTGTGTGAGTGTGTGTGTGTGTGTGTGTGTGTGTGTGTGTGTGTGTGTGTGTGTATGTGCACGCACATGTGCACACATGTATGGAGGCTAAATTTCACCACTAGGTACCCTCCTCTATAACTCTATCACTCTCTACGTTATTTTACTGAGACAGTCTTTCTCAGTGAACTCGGAGCTTGACATTTCAGACAGGCTGGTGGGTCAGCCAGCTCTTTGGATCCATTTGTCTCCACTTCTATCCCCAGTAATGGTGCTACATGAGCATGCTGCTCTGCCCAGCTTTCACATGGGTGCTAGGGATTCGAACTCAGGTTCCCATGCTCGCATAGCAAGCACTTTACCCACTGAACCATCTCCCCTGTCTCCATTTCTTTTTTATTTTTTAAAAATGTTATTTATTTTATGTGTATTTATTTTTGCCCATATATATATATATATATATATATATATATATATATATATATATATATCTGTGTGTATGCAGCACATGCATGTCTGAATTCCTTGGAGCCAAAAGAGGAGCTCGATAAATCCCTCATGATAATAAGCCATTATCATCATGCAAAACCCTATTAATTTAATACATAGCAGCACTACATTTTGGCATAGAAAATGTTCCAGTCAATTTGAGTTACCATACTAGAATAACACAGGCTGAATGGTTTACACAACAGACATTTATTTTTCATGGTTCTGGAGACCAGAAGTCTGGGATCAGGGTGGGAGAGTACTGGGTTCTGATGAAGATGCTCTGGGTTTTGAATAGATGTCTTCTTCTGCAGAAAGAAGGTATGGGAGTATAGGCTCCCTTTCACAAGGGCTAGTCATAATGATACAGCTGCCTTGATCAGGACTCCTTGGAGATCCATTAGGGAAATCTACTTGTCTAGCCTGGGCTGAGTTCTAGCATCCAAGCCACCCAATACATAAAAGAGTCAATCCAGGGGTTGGGGATTTAGCTCAGTGGTAGAGCGCTTGCCTAGCAAGTGCAAGGTCCTGGGTTTGGTCCTCAGCTCTGGAAAAAAAAAGAGTCAATCCAATTGGGCAGACCAATCACTTGAGGAAGGGACCAGCTCTGAGAAGGGATCATGCTTAGGAAGGCAAATCCATTCTGAGCTGTGCAAAAGAGATGGGAGGAGCTTAAGAGAAAAAGAGAGATGAACCCATGCATAAGTCATCCTCTGACCTCCATACACATTCTGGGGCAAATAAACACATGCAAAATAATTACAATACATACATACATACACACATACATACATATATTTAAATTAGAAAGTACTAAAAGGCCTGTTAATTACATTTGTGATGTCACTATCAAAATCCCTGCCAGAAACAACACAGTAAAGGGATTTCAGTCCATCACAGAGCGGGGAAGGCAGGCCCAGCAGCTCCTCTGAGGCAGCAGCAGCACGGGGCGTGGCTTGTTCACATGGTAGCCTATGGACGCAGAGAGAACAGACTGAAGGATGGGTGAGAATCGCAGCAAGCAAACAAACAACGCAACACAAACCCAACCTGATCAAAACAACCCCCAAAAACCCCAAACACCAAACCTGAGCCTTTCAGTAGCCATTTCAAATGAAAGCCTTAACAAAAAGGAGACAACATTTATCAGATATGTCTGTCAACATTTTCTGCAGAAATTATTTTTAAATCTTGTCAAAAATTCTGTGTTTGAGGAAATTATAAATATGTGGACCCTGCATCTTGGAAGTTGATTGGCCAGTCACAAAGCAGTAAATGACAGAGGCCACATTGGCTTTGGCTGCAGTCTTGCAAACATCCAAACTCTTCCAGGGAAGTTTGCATTGCATCCTGGCAGCTCTAGCAAGCTGTGCTCCTGAGTCACAGGGTGAATTTCCTCAGCAGGCTTCAAGACACAAGGGGAAATGGCATTGCGGAGCTCAGGGTCCAAAGAGGGTTGTGAATGTCTTCATCACAGAGAGTTGATAAATGTGAGGGATGATAGACACTGAGCAGTACGCAATGGATGTCAAACTCTTCCCCATAAATGTATACAGAAGGAGGGAGAGGAGTTAAGGTTGGGGGTGGATGGAGGAAGAGAGAGAGAGAAAGAGAGAGAGAGAGAGAGAGGGAAAAGGGAGGAAAAGAATGGGATCACAAAAGAGGAAAGAAAGGGCGTGAGGAGGAGGAGAGAGGAAGGAAGAAGGGAAAGAATCAGGTCGTGTTGCTGTCTATCCAAGCTCTGCTGGGAGCCTGGCCAGGAGGAGCAACCTGGCCCTCTCTCCAAGTCTCTGTTTTCTCATCAGCAAATTGAGTGGAGGCTTGGATTCCAAATTTTCTGCCCTTAAAATATGCCTGTGCCCAGAGAGGGCATGAAAGCACCCTGCTTTAACCACTGCCAGCCCAGCACATCCCTTCCTCTGTAGCTATTGTAATATCCTCAGATAAACCATTGGAAGAAAAGAGGGGGGCAGATGGCTAGCTGGTTAATTCAGTTCCTCATAAATTACCCTAACAACGGAGGCTCATTTACATAATGAGGGAGGTGGTCTGCACAGACGAGCTCAGGGCTTGCCTGGTGACCCACACCTGACAACCCATTCCAGGCAGCTGTTTATTGCTTCTGGGGACAGCAGCAGCTGCTCCCGGGATAGTCACAGAGCCTGGAGGAGAAATCGGTGCACAGAAAAGCCTGAGTCATTCCAGGCCGCAGCAAGGAATCCTGAATCAATGACTGCTGGGACTCAGCAGCTGGGGACCCCCACAGTCCACAGATTCCAACTCCCTTGTGTCTCTGCTGCCAAAGTGACTTCGATCCTCTTTTTCCTCTTTGGAGAAAATCAAGCAGGCAAGAGCTTTTGGGATGTGGATGGACTGGGAGAAGAAGTTACGCTCAGCATATACAGGAGAGAATGTGATACAGAGTCACATGTAGAAAATTTCAACCAACTTCTTCAGACAAAAATGGCATGGGGGTGACCGAAGACCCCCATCAAATCAGGTGGCAGAGACTAGAACTCAGTGTGTCTCCTCTCTGGCACATACAATGTGCTCTTGCTTTGGCTACCCCTCCATCCACCACCATCCACATCTGTCATGGCTGCCCACCCCTACCCTTCCCAACCGAAGAAGGGAAGGAAAAGCCAAGGCTATGAGGTACTTATTTATTAATCTAGTTTGTTTAGAAAAGCAGATTTTGATAGTTCTTTACTATCCAATCTCTAAGTTTAATGAAAAGAAAAATAGAATAGGAGGACTGAAGAGAAGGCCTGGTGGGTTAAGGCACTTGTCATGCAGGCCTGGAGACCTGGGTTTCATCCTTGGTTCCCACAGTGGAGGGAGAGAACTGACTTCTGAATGTTGTCATCTGACCTCCATACAGGTGCTTTGCGACACAACACACACACACACACACACACACACACACACAAAATAGTTAAAAACAAACAAACATGTGAATAGCTAGTTTGTACCTCAAAAACCCCTTTAGCCTGTTCTTCAAATGCTCTTCAATCAACTTGCAAAGCTGACTGTGTCATGCCCAGATCACTGGGACCCCCAGAAGACCACCCCAGAGACCGAATCCCATATGTAAAAGCAAAGAGCCTTTATTTTTCAAGCTCCAGGTTGGTCTCTCTGTTTGTCCGACGCAGCGGTGAGAGTAGAGAGCCCTGAGTTCAGGTGGGGTGGGATTTTTTTTTTTATCATAGCAGAAGTTGGGGTATAGAGAATGTTTGGAATGTCAAGTATTTTCTCTTAGATGCAGGCCCCACTGGGTTCAGGTGTTGCCTGCCAGAAGCTGTGTCTGGGCCTCTGAGCCTGTCATGGCTGTTGTGTGGTCAAGTGGTATTCCGGCATTCTCTCCCCATGTACTACTGCATTCCTCTTCTATGAAAAAGGGGCTAATCATCCCCACCGGAGGCTCTGCCTTTAACCCACCCCTTTGTCAGAGCGGGGGGCCGCCTGACAGTTAATGTACAGTCATGTCCTTCCCAGAAACACCAGTGGGCTTTTCATTGCGAATTTTCACTGAAATTCTGGGAAATGCAGATTACATTTAAAGGTTCTTTTTAAAAGCGTGCGGGAGTGATCAGAGGACCTCCTTTGCCATCATAAAACGCAGATTAAAAATGCACAGTCATTGCCCAGAGGCACCGCAGAGGAATTTTATGGTCTGCTTTTCTGCTGCTCACTGCGTGGCTTTGAATAAAAAAAAAAACCTCTGAGCTTAGGAATAACCCTTTGGTGTCTGTTGCAGAGTCGCTCAGGTAAGGGACAGCACACGAGGTCCCAGTGTGGGTTAGCAATGTCGCCTGGTAAGGGTCCAACCTGTTTCTCACTTGTTTCTAGGTGACGCTGGTGCAATTGGGGTCTGTCCTTGGAATTCTTCATCTCATTAATAAAAGCATTTAAGAATGGACTCAGGTGGAAGCTGGAGGATGATTTTATTAGGGTTTAAGAGGAAAAACTCAGGGTAGGCAAGCTGTAACTCTCAGAGGCTGCCTGTAGGAGAAAGAAGACTAGAAGGAAAGAAAAGCCATGCCTTTTGAGTTCAGCGGGCATGCAGGTCAGCCGCATGGCAAGGCAGGGCAGGGGCGTTTAGATCAAGAGTAAGGAAGCCCAAAGTGTTGGGTAAAGTATGCTTAGAGCAGAGATGGGAGAAAATGAGTAGTTAAGCTGAGTAATTCAGAAAAGTGGCCATATTAGCTATTGTGCTGGTGGGGTGTGGCGGGGGTGGGTGTGGCAGGGGTGTGGTGGGGGTGGGGTGGGGTGGGATGGGGAGCAGGAATTCTGGGAAGGAACAATACAGCATTGCATTAAGAGGTAACTTTCCATCTATCTCTTTAGCATAGCTTGAGGTGAATTCACCGCCAGCTACACCTACCATGGGGCCACCCCAACCCTCCTAACAGACAGAAGGAACTGGAGAGAGAGCAAGCATGATCAGTCAAGGCTGTAGGCTATTCATTTATTTACTTAGATTCCTCAGAAGTGACAGGAGCCATAAGCCTAAGGGACCCTTGACACACATGCCGCCATATTTGGGCTTCTCTCCTCTTTTCCTAGATCTAGGCCTTGCTTAAGTCTCCATAGCACCAGAACCTCTTCTCAGAAATCAGGTGACCTTGCTGCAGTTAGGCAGTTAGGCAAGAGTAGATAGATAACCCCCAGAGCAACATTCCCTGCTGACTGAACAACCCATGATTAAAGTCCCCTCCCTGCTTGCACCCCCCCTGCGCCCTCCCGCCTATGTATGCCTTAATAAATAAAATTTTGGAGCTTGATCAGACATCCTGTCTTGCTCTCATTCTTTGTGTTTCTTGTCCCTCTCATTCGCCGGCCCTCCCTTCAGGTCCCCGTTGAAGACCCTGCTGGCCAGGGCACAGAAGCTAAAATTTTTTAAACATTTTTTCAATATCCAGTTTGATAAAGGAAAAATAAAATATGAGGGCTGGCCAGTAGCTCAGTGGGTTAAAGCACTTGCCACACTAGTCTGACAATATGAGCTTGATCCTCGGATCCTGCAGTACACAGAGAAAACAATTTCTGAATGTTGCCCTCTGACCTCCATACATATGCCACACCCTGAATACAGACAGATACAAACACACAAACAAAATGTGACTAGCTATGTGCACCTCTCATAGAATTCAAGGGAAAACACAACACAATACGAAACAACAACAACAACACACCCATTGATCATTTGATTAAAATCTCCTTCAATTTGCAAAGTCAGTGAGTGCTGGGACTCAGACATTCCCTGCTGAGGCATTATTGCATCCCTTCCTATTTTATAAACAAGGGACTATGTATGCATTGCAGGAAAAGGGTCCCAAAGTAAGCTCAGCTAATTACCAGGACCCACTGTCCATCTATACCCTGTGTCAGATATTACTGTACAGTTTTGATACAAAAACACCTGATGTATGACTTCTTCTCATGAGGCACTTCCACTTTTGTTCTGGGGATAAGACTTCTGCCCAACCTTGCCCTCAGAACTGCCATAGGTCAGCATAAGTTTTAGCTACTGAGAAGACTGTAAGCGTCGGAAAAGCACAGAAATGCTCTCCTCATCTCAAGATCCCTTTGAAAGTGAGGAAACTGTTGAGAATTGCTTTGTCATCATCAGTACCGGAATGCTGGCTTTATCCACAGACTTGGACAACCAATATAACTCCGGGAGACTCTAAAAGGTTTCTTTTCCTACTAGGTTAAGCCAATTCCTTCATTGGCTCAGCTGCAAAATCTTCAACAACCATGTAGCTTAACCCCCCTCCCAATTTTTCTTTTGAGGACAAGAAGGCTTGAAAAGGAAGCCAGCCTGACATTTGAAGATATGAAGAATGTTCTACCTTTTCAAGACCTCAGGTGTCATTCTGAAGGAAAGGCGATTGGATGATGGACTGTGATACTAGGTGTAGCCAGGAGTAAGCTTTTGCTAAGAGTGGAGTCCACGGGCTTTCACAGTGGACAGAAGGTTGGAAGGAAGAAGAAATCCAAAGCTTTGGTGCTTCATATCTGGGCTCAAGTTTAGCCAACATACAGTCCCATTCAGGCAGGTTGTCCATCTTTTGCTTCCCTGATGCCATTTCCCGTAAGTGGCAAACTTTAATAAAACAGACCCATACGTCAGCAATTGAGAATAATGAATGTCCCCTTCCTAAGTGAGAATTAATCAAACATGCCAGACCGGTTCTTTTTATCATCCTGCTAACCACATAAGCAGCAGGCGTCCTGGTGGCTTTAAACAGGACCGTGCCTGTTCTGCAGGAAGCCCTGGCCTTCCATTTTGCACCCAATACTTTCTGCATTCTCATTGTCTCATTTAAAAACAAAGGAATAACAGAAAGAAACTTAAAAGCAGTAGGAACAGGCTGTGCTGCCTTTGCTTATAGTCAGGTTATTCTTGTTGTTCTGGCAATAAATAGTAGCTGCCGACACAGACAGCCATGGGAGAGCGGTATTCCAGGGTTTGCATCGGGTGAGGATTAAACTCCTACAGCATTTGGGATGTCTCTGCAGCCTCTGAGCTCCCACCAAGAGGCCAGCTGCCATTGCCACTTTGTCACAGAGTTCTGCAGAGTTGGGCAGGGTTTATGGGCAGCTCTCAGCTTCCTGTCTGAAAATCCTTTCTCCCAGAGAGAGGCAAACAAGGGAAATGAAAAAGAAGAGAGAGAGAGAAAAAAAAAACCCCAAACAACAAAAACAGCTCTTCTCTCACAAGTAAAAGCAGACCTGCTGTGTTTGGTTTTATTCAAGACAGTTTTGTACCGGTGCAAAGCCCACACACATTGGCCTTGTCGGGCTGTAAACCGGAACAGAGCCCTTCTATCAAATTCTCAGGGAGGCAGAGTGTTCCTAGAATCACACTGTTCAGGCGTTCTCTCTGAAGTGATGAGTCATTCAGGAGTCATGATTCACTCCCGAGTGTAACTGGAAGACTGGAGCCATGTTAATTATGTCCGCCTCATTTTCTCCATCCAAGTCACTTTCCATCTATGAGTTCTGAGCTCAAAAGAGCACATCAAGTTTGGTCATGAAATGTATATATCAGTTTCTCTCTGTTTTAATTTAAGTATAAAGAGGAAGGCTTTAAGGTTTCAAGTGAAAGCTTATGTAGTCTTGAAAAGCTGAATGTAGCTGCAATATCCCATGCTGCTCCCAGTAACAGAAGAGAGATTTTTACATTCCTTGCACTCAATACACACACACACACACACACACACACACACACACACACACTTCCTCACTGACATATATTTCTGATGAATGCATCATTTTCTCCTAAAATTAGCTGCACTTTAATAGGGAGTGGTAGTTTATGGGTCTTGGGAGACCAGAGGATCACAAGTTCGAAGCCACCCTTAGATGTACATAGTGAGATCCCATCTCAAAGAGCAATGGAAATCAGTATCTCTCTATGTGCGTTTTCCTCTCTCTGAACAGGACGACCTCCAGAGTAAATCCATGTGGTGTGCTCTGGGGGTTAATCAGCAGAATGGAGCTTAGCTCTTTCCGGGGAAACCTTCAGTGGAGGGCATTTCAGAGAACAGCATGAGGGGCTGACAGCTGTGCCATCCCTAGGGCTCATCCTGCCTCAAACAGCTGGTGTTCACATGATCACAGGTTCATCCCAGGGACTCTCAGTTGAAGCTCTAATAGCCACTATCACCACAGAGCTGGTCTTGGTGTGGTCTGTCTTCCTTCTCTTCACGAGGCCCTAGTGGAGTCAACCTCTATTCCTGCCGTCCACGT
>CABHPP010144798.1:824-14901 GCA_902168425.1 Peromyscus attwateri | reverse complement strand
GTAAAACTTCTTTTTTTTTTTTAAGTAAGCCTCCAGTTTAGGTCTCTGTCTCTCTAGCCTGGTGCTCAAGGAGGATGCTGGATTGTACAGTGTACTGTACTGTGAGACTCTGAATCCTCAACATAACCATTGGTATTAGGAGCATCTAGAGGCGTTAGTAACTGAAATGGAATTAGCAATTACAAGATTTGACTGACTTTGGTCAAAGAAACATTCTTTATCTCTTTCATGATGAGTAGATATTATTTGAATTCTGAGTAAAAAAGAGAATGAAGTATAGCATCAGTCCGTGTTTTATTACTATAATTATCTGTGTGTGTGCATGCCTGTGCATCTGTACATGTTAGTGTGGGTAAATGTGCACCCATGCTTGTGCACAGAGAGGCCAGAGGTTGCTGTTGGGTGTTGTGGTCCCTGATCTTGGTCGTCAACGTTGTTGCATCTGCAGTAAACCAAAGCACAAGCTGCTGGGCACTTGTGCGAGACATTTTCTTGATCAGAGTATCTGAAGCAGCACCCTGAACATTGGTGGCAGCTTCTGGCGGCAGCCCGGATCAAATGACACAAAAGGAAACTTTGCTTTTCTGCCAGTTTGCCCTCACTCTCACTGGCAAGTTCATCTCTTCTGCTACTGCAGCATTTCCTCAACTATATTAGAACGGACTTCTTCAGGCTTCCAACGTAGACCGAAGACCAGCGGCTCTGCAGGAATCCTCCAGGCCTCCAGTGCTGGACTGGGACAGCTGAGACAGCCAGCCTCAAGGACCGAGCAACTATCGGATTCTCAGCCTATTCGGTGTGAGACAGCCGTTGTTGGACGACGCCGACCACAGCCTGTAAGCCAATCTACTAAATCCCCTTTAATGTATACAATCATCCTATCGGTCCTGTTCCCTTAGAGAACCCTGACTAATACAATGTCTCTCTCAACATCTATCTACATTATTTTTTTGAGACAGGGTTTTCCATTGAACTTTGGAGCTCATCAATTTGTCTAGACTGGCTGTCCATGGAGCCCTGGTGAAATCCCTTTGCCTCCCCAGTGCTGGGATTATGGGTGGATCTCACCAGGCCCAGCTTTTATACTGGTCCTGGGGATTGAACTCAGGCCCTCACATTTGCATTGACAAGCACTCTCCTGACTGCACTCCTCCTCCACCCCAATTGTTGCTGAAATGTATTCCCACTGTTTCAATTGAAGGAAAAAAGAAAGGTCTATATAATTTATTGAACGGCTGCAAGATAGTCCAGATGTTATAGTATAGTTTTCCAATAAGTATGGTGGGGCAACAGTAAAGTACTGTGCTAATCTATTGAATATTCAGTAAAGAACATGATAATATAATAAATAGGGAGCCAGTAGCCTCAGTAAGAATTAAAATAAACCTTACCTCGGTGACTAGCAGTGTGCTTTTGCCAATTGTAATCCATTCGAAGCTTTGCCTTAGCTCCAGCAAAGTTCAGAGATAGAAGTGGAGCCATATTTTAAAGCTGGTGACATGTGTCATGATAACACATCACGTTTCCAGTATCTCACATCTAGGTGATTGCAACAGACTTCTGAATCTCCTTTCCCTGCACCTCAGGCAAAGGGCAGACTTCACGCTACACCACTGATCCCGTGGCATGGGAAGGGTGTGGGTGATGCATCAGATTGGGTGGAGAGGGGAGGGTGAGAGCCAGGACTGAGATTCTAAGACACCTGCAGGGGAAGATACTGTTACTACTGTAACTGGTCTCCCAGGGTGAATCTCAATCAAATCTAATCTCTCCTTCCTCCACCCATGGAATTAATCTTTCTTAAACCATTGGCTTCACGGGCATTCTCCCTTCTTACACTTATTCATCCCTTCCCGGTTAATGCTCAAACACTCCTGCTTAACTTTCAAGGAACTTTACAAAAGTTAGCCCAACTCCTAGTGGATTATGACAAATGGGTACAGTCCCACCAACAACCTTCAATAGTCTCGGAAGTGGGCCACATCTCTTGCTATGGCACCAGCCTTTGGAAAAGGAGTTAGAGAACCAGTTTATTTGGGGGCTGATGAGATGGTCAACAGCTAAAGGCTCTTGCCACCAAGTCTGACAAGCTGAATACCATCCCCAGGACTCACCCCTGGTGGAAGGGGTGAGCCAGTTCCCGAAAGCTGCCCTCTTGTCTTCAAGTGCACCCATATCATGGCGTACACATCCACACACAAAAGATAAATAAGTCTAAGACAAATCAGTTGATTTCACCAACTCTTTTTCCTTTTAGCTGTACTATGTGAGGCTCTGAGGAACCAAGAGTAAGTGACAGAACCATTATTCCAAGAAGCTCAAGAGTCAACTGGTAAGGAAGAACTGGCTCGTTGTGTCCTCCAGCTACATGTGTGGCTGGAGCAGAGTTGAGACTCGGGGATGGGGATCATGCAGAAGTCAAGGTGAGAGCTGGAATCTAAAAGGTGAACAGGAATCTGGCAAAGACAGGGAATGTGGGTATTATGGGTGAAAGGACAAGATTGCATGTGCTGGTAAGTTGGCTCTGCAGGTAAAGGCCCTTGTCCACCAGCCTGACAACCTGCCTGTGGTTCCTGGGACACATACGGTAGAATTAATTCCTAAGAGTTGTCCACTGATCTCTACACTTACACTATGCATGTGAACACTCCCACACATACACACACACAAACATATATAAAAACTTTTGAAAAAAAGATGATGATATACAAAGAAGGTGAGAAGTCATCAGCTTAGGATGAATGAGTTTATCTGTGGACCAGATCTGCATGAGTATAGTTGACAGATACATTGCTAGTAAAAACTTCGAAGTTCACTCATCTAGTCAAGGTAACTTGAGATACTCTCTGTTAAAACCAGAGAAAAGGGGGGGTAGGTGGATTGCTCAGACGGTAAAATGCTTAAGCAGGAGGGCCTGAATTCAATCTGACATTGATCCCCCAAAACCCTCGGGGGGGGGGGGGGACCAAGCATGCTGGTATGAACCTGTAATCTCAGTACTGGGGAAGGTGGGAACAGGCAGATACCAAGTCTTTGCTGGCCAGCCAGCCTGGCCCACTTACTAATCTATCAATCAATCAATAAAGGGTGGGTGATGCCTGAGAAAATACACCTGAAGTTGTCCTTGATCACCCACAGGCATATGCCCCCCCCAAATAAAATAAAATAAAATAAAATAAAATAAAATAAAATAGAATAAAATAAAAGTTGGGCCTGTGCGATGACTAAGTAAGTAAAAACACTTGTGGCCATGCCTGAGAATCTGAGTTCAGTCTCCAGGTGGAAGGAGCAAACAGATTCCTAAAGTTGTCCTCTGATCTCCACTCACAGATGTGAGTACCTGCTGTCTGGCTAGAAACTGAACTCCAGTCCTCGGCAAGAGCAATATATGCTCTTAGCCCACTGGGGCTGCGGGGGGGGGGGTAGCTCTATTGATACATGTTTCCCAGCATGTAGGAAGTGCCGGGATGGGTTCTCAACACCGTAGAAACCGGACTTGGTGGCACATGCCTGTAATTCCAGCAGTTGGAGGGTGGAGGTAGGGGGCTCAAAATTTCAAGATTAGCCTCAGCTCTATAGGAAGTTCCAGGTCATCCTGGCTACATGAGACTGTCTTAAAAACAAAACAAACGACCTTTAAAAGTTCAGCACATGGACAGATCCCAGGGTCTGTTCAATGTGGGTGTTGTTCTAATAACATCAAAATTCCGGCTCTTTAAAACCTGGGCCTTGTAGCCCTGCAGCAGACAGGGATGCCCTGGTGAGGAGTTAGCAGGCCCATTTCCCAAAGATTATTACTTTTAATTACGTGTATGTGTGTGGGTATGTACATGTGAATTCAGATGTGGAGGGACACCAAAGGTGTTGGAGATGAAATTATAGATGGTGCTGGAACCTGAACTCTGGTTCTCTCCCAGAGCAGTACGTGCTCTCAACCATTGAGCCGTCTCTCTAGCTCAGACTTGCTCCTCAAAGGCAGTAAGAACCACCTGGTGTCCTGCTGGCCTCATTTCTTGTGTTCTATATCCTCTCTGTTTCCTCCTTGGCCCATTTCCAGAAAGAAAGTAACCTAGAGCAGTCTGACTCAAAGTGCAACACTGTAGAGGGTCCTGTCAGCAATCCATGTGTGTGTGTGTGTGTGTGTGTGTGTGTGTGTGTGTGAGAGAGAGAGAGAGAGAGAGAGAGAGAGAGAGAGAGAGAGAGAGAGAGAGAGAATTGAGAATAAGCAGTAAGAACCTTTTAGAGAAAGTTGTCAGTAATGGATTTCTGTTGAATCTAATTTAAAAAAAAAGGATTGTATTTTATCAGATGGCATTGCCTTTTCATTTGATGCTATGGTAATTTATTTGTACTTATATTTTATAAAGACAGTAGTTCATTGGGGATAGAGATGTAGCTTGGCGGATGGAGTACTTGCCTAGCATACTCAAAACCCCTGGTTTTAATCTCCAGTACCAGGTGAACTGGATGTGGTGATGCACATCTGTAACCCAGTAAGTAGGAAGAGGATACTCAAAGATGAGAAGTTCAAGGTTTTTCCTTTGTATACAGCAAATACTAGACCAGTCTGGGCTAATGAGGCCCCATGTCAGAAAAAAAAACAACTATCATTTGATCAAACAAAAAATATTGGTTCACAGATGATTGATCTAGATAGTTTTAGAAGATAATTAGAGGGCAGTGATGTGTTTTACACTGATGCTGTATGGGTTTATGCCTGCCCAAATGGAAATTCTGCTGCACAGTAGAAACCCCTGGGAGCTGGAAAAAAAAATTCTACATTGATATCTAGAGAAAGAAACCGCAAAGGTGTGGACTGCTAGCTCAACAGTTAAGAATGAATACTGCTCTTCCAGTTCAGTTCCCAGCACCATGTTGATCAGCTCACAAGTGCCTGAAACTCTAGCTCCAGGAGATCCAACACCCTCTTCTGACCTCCAAGGGCATTGCACCTATGTACCATACACACACACACACACACACACACACACACACACACACACACACACACTTATTTATTTATTTATTTATTTGTTTGTTTGTTTGTTTGTTTGTTTATTTGTTTGTTTTTGTTTTTGGGTTTTTTTTTTTTGAGACAGAGTTTCTTTGTAGCTTTAGAGCCTGTCCTGGAACTCACTTTGTAGACCAGGCTGGCCTCCTGCCTCTGCCTCCCGAGTGCTGGGATTAAAGATGTGTGCCACCACCACCTGGCTACAAATCTTTTTTTAAAAGTTAAAAAAAGAAAGAAAGAAAAGAAACGGAATCTCATTTGTCCCACCTTGATCAATTAAAGGAGAGTGGGTTGGGGTTGATCGTTGTAGAGTGTCTGTAGTTGTAGTTATTAAGAACCTCCTAGATGTTGCTAACATGCAGTTAGGAATAGGAATCTTCAGTCTGAGTGGTACCCCATCCACGTCTACAGGTTGAATGTGCAACTAAGGCAGGCCAGACAGCCCTCACCAGAAGCATGCCTGACGCTGCCACACAGGTGCTGAGCCACATGCTACAAACATGGGTGGAGACTTTCCAACCTGATGACAAAGCTTCTGTGAACAAGGTCCACGCCTAAGGAGCCCAGACCGCAAGCCTCTGGTGCTGACTTACAAATAAAGTGGCTTTACATACTGTGGAGGGTGGGGCTTGCCCCTCCTTCCCATCTCTCTTCACCTACTAGGAAGGAGCTTCCTCAGGTTGTTGTCTTCTAAGTGGTTAAAGGATCCATGGATGTCACTCAAGGTCCCTAAAGTTACATCTTCAGGGATGTGACCATCATTCAATTCTTTTTTTGTTTTCATGGGGTTTTTTTGAGCTCATGCAGCCCAGACTGCCCTTTGTAGCCGAAGATGACCTTGAACTTGTGACCATCTGGATTCTGTTTCTTGCTCATGTGCACCACCATGGCTGGTTTGTGTGGTGCTGTGGATTCACCTCAGGGCTTCTTACATACTTGGCAAGCCTTGTATTGATTGAGCTGTGTCTCCAGACCCTCCAGCATTCATTGATAGGTGACATTTTTCTCTCTAAAATGTATATTGACAGTCAATGCTCCCCGTGGAAGCCCTACAAAACAAAGGAACACTGGGCAGGGATACAACTCAGTGGTGATGTACTTCATTCATGTGCGTGAGGCCCTGGGCTCCATTCCCAGCTCTGAAAAACAAATCAACAAACAAACAAATGATGCAGGATCTATTAGTCATTTGCTCTCTTCCTATAGCCTTCCCTAGGCCCACCCCATTCATTCACTTGAAAATAATTGAATGTGAATTTTTATCTCAGACATTGGTTTACGGTATGATGAAATAATGGCCTGTGAAATACCATGACTTCATCTTCGTGAAGTTTTCAGAGTCATTTGTGAACATACTTCTTGCTCTAATTTGGGTTGTGTGTGGCCGGTATACATGTGTGTACATGTATGCAGGTGTGGGTGTCCATGTGGGGATGTGTGGAGGTCAGAGGTTGAGGTTGGTTGACTTTGGGCTGTGTTCCTCTGTGGCTCTCCGCCTTATTGTTTGAGAAGATCTCTCTCTTTTTTTTGTTTTTGTTTTTTTGTTTTTTGTTTTTTGAGACAGGGTTTCTCTGTGTAGCTTTGCGCCTTTCCTGGAACTCGCTTTGTAGCCCAGGCTGGCCTCGAACTCACAGAGATCCACCTGCCTCTGCCTCCCGAGTACTGGGATTAAAGGCATGTGCCACCACCGCCCGGCGAGAAGATCTCTTACTGAATCTGGAGTTTGCCATTTTGTCTAGACTGGCTGGCTGGCAAGACCACAGGATCTTCCTGTCTCTATCCACTAGCACCAAGATTACAAAGGCACACCTCCATGCTCAGCTTTTTATGTGGGTATTAGGGACCACACTCAGGTCCTTGTGCGTATGTGTCAATCACTTCACCCACTGGCCCATCTCCAAACCTCCGCCTGTTATACTCCCTTCAAGGGGACATTCTCACATTCTTCACTGCCACACCAAGAGAGAGAGAGAGAGAGAGAGAGAGGGAGAGAGAGAGAGAGGGAGGGAGGGAGGGAGGGAGGAAGGAAGGAAGGAAGGAAGGAAGGAAGGAAGGAAGGAAGGAAGGAAGGAAGGAAGGAAAGAAATTTTACATAGCACCCTATGAAGTTCCACAGTGCTTATCATATGTATAACACACCCCAAGATGTTCTCGTCTATTCTAGTTTCATTTTTTTCAAAATGCGGGTCATAATTCTCCAAATTGATCCTACTATCTACTAATAAGTCGCAATCTTAAAAATGGAAAATACACTGGGCATAGTGGTGCACACCTTTAATTCCAGCACTTGGGAGGCAGACACAGGTGGAACTCTGTGAGTTTGAGGCTAACCTGGTCTACATAGTGAGTTCTAGGACAGCCAGAGATATATAGTGAGGCCCTATCTCAGAAAACAAAAACCAAACAAACAAAAAAGGAAAATACTTGTGTGGTGGTTTGAATAGGAATGGCCCCCATAAGGCTCACATATTTAAATATGTGGTCATCAGGGAGTGGTACTACTTGAGAGGGGTTAGGAGGTGTGGTCTTGTTGGAGGAAATGTGTCACTGGGGATGGGCTTTGGAGTTTCAAAATCTCAAGCCAGGCCCACATCTCTCTCTTTGTGCTGCCTGAGGCTCTAGGTATAGAACTCTCAACTCCTTCTCCAGCACCATGTCTGCCCGAGTGCTTCCATGCTTCCCAAAATGACGGCAGTGGACTAAACCTCTGAAACTGTAAGCCAGCCCCAATTAAATGCTTTCCTTTATAAGGGTTTTTGTGGTCATGGTGTCTCTTCACAATAATAGAACACTAAGACAACTTGTCTGGAGGATAGGGGCTACCTCTTATCTATACTCCCAATATCTAGAAAGCAGTGAAGAATATGGGATTTCTAAAATGAGCAGTGATTATGAGGACGATTTGTATTAATGTTTAATTATAAAGACTTAGATAAAGGTTAAGTGACTTATCGTTAGCAAATTAGTGTCTTAGGAATAAATGCATCTACACACATTAAATTCACATTTGGGGGCAGATAATAATCTTGCACTAGGCACACTACATATGCTGTTGATGTAATTTAATTTTTCAGTCACAATCTGAGGTTACCATATTTTAAAAATCATATAATTAAATGTGTTCATCTTGGGGCTGCTGAAAAGGCTCAATGGTTAAGAGCATGTACTACTCTTAGAGAGGACCCAAGTTCATTTCCCAGCACCCACATCCCCTGTAACTCCAACTGCAGAAGATATGACACCCTCTTCTGGACTCCACAGGCAAATGCCCTGATGTGCACATACATAAAGATACATTCACATGATTGAAAATAATAATAATAATAATAATTATTATTATTATTATTATTATTATTATTATTATTATTTTGTTTTGTTTTGGTGCCTGTCCTGGATCTCGCTCTGTAGACCAGGCTGGCCTCGAACACACAGAGATCTGCCTGGCTCTGCCTCCCGAGTGTTGAGATTAAAGGCCACCTCCACCCAGCTGAAAATAAGTTTACAATGTTTATCTTGGAAAGTCATTAACCTTCTCCAATATTTAAACTTACTATAATGGCCCCAAACTGACTGGCACACAAATTAACGGACACCGAAGTGCCTACTCATCAGAACCTGTCACTATGTGGCATTACACAGCAAAAAGGACTTCGTAGATGTAATTAAAGACTTTGAGATATGGGTCTTATCCTGGACCACCTGGCTGGATCCAATGCAATCAGAAGCTCAGCTTGTTCTCCTTTTTATCAGTTTGGTTCACCAGCCTATGGAGTGGTGCCACATATTCCTAGGATGGGTTTTCACAACTTAATTAATCCAGTATAGAAACCCCTCTCAAGCAAGTGTAGTGGACCATACCTTTAATCCCACCACTGGGGGGGGGGCGGGGCAGAGGCAGGTAGATCTCTGAGTTCAAGGTCAGCCTGGTCTACAGAACGAGTTCCAAGACAGCCAGGGCTACGCAGAGAAATCCTGTCTCGAAAAACAGGCAAACAAAGCAACAAAAACAAAAGCAACCAAAAAAGAAAGAGAGAAAAAAGAAAGAAAGAAAGAAAGTCTCTCACAGATCTGCTTAGAGGATTGTCTCTTAGGTGCAGCAGGGTCTTCCGATGGATGGGACCCAAAGATAGCTCATTTGGGCTAGTCTAGCTTGCCAGCTTGCCCGGATCCTGCCTCAGAGAGGGGCCTCCACACCCACCCAGAATTTACATGGATGTTGGGGGATCCAAAGTCTGGTTTTCATGCTCGCCTAGCAAGTGCGTTATCTACTGAGCCACCTCCTTGGCTCTCCTGCACATCTAATGAAATACAACATTCGCAGTATGACCTCTTGTATCCATGGGAAAGAGATATACAATGTTTACCTCATAGCAACACAAAACGCATTCTAGAAACTTGCACAAGAACTATTAATAGTGCTCATCTTTAAGGAGTGGCCTGGGTGTAAGATTAAGATATATATATATATATTTTGTATAGTATTTCCACCTAAATATACTATACAGACCAGAGTGGCCTCAGTATGTAGCACAGGCTGGCTTTGAACTTGCTGTCCTCCTACCTTGAGGTGCCCAGTGCTAGTATTATAGGCATGCACCACCATACCCGGCTTTCTATATGGTTCTTGATCTCAGAATTCCTAACTTGGGGCTTCTGTTGCTCTTTAGAAACAAATGGATAACACAAGAAGAGGGAGCCATGTAGACAGAGTGACACATCTGGACCAGTGATCTCAGAGCTGTATGTCATCTGGGTTTAAAAAGCAGGTTCTTAAACACACACACACACACACACACACACACACACACACACACACACATTGATATAGTTCTGTAATCACAGGAAGACCAAGGCACATAATAATTCTGCATTTATTGAGAAAATGTTCAACGTGATGTGTGTGTGTGTGTGTGTGTGTGTGTGTGTGTGTGTGTGTGTGAGAGAGAGAGAGAGAGAGAGAGAGAGAGAGAGAGAGACAGACAGACAGACAGAGAGACAGATAGACGAGAGAGACAGACAGACAGAGACAGAGTGTCCACATGCATGTGTATGCATATGCGTGTAGAGTCCCGAGGCCTTTGGGTGTTTTTCCTTACAGCAGCTGTCAGCTTTGTTTGTGAGACAAGATCTCTCACACACACACACACACACACAGGTGCAGATGTGCATTCATGTGACAACCATACTCAAGAAAGCCATCTGCCATAGTGCCTTTCGTTGGATCTGGCCGGCAAACCTTAGGGATCCGCCTGTCAATGCTAGGATTATAAGCACGGGCCACCATCCCTAGCATTTTTATGTGGGTTCTGGAGATCAAACTCAGGCCTTGACATTTGGAAGGCAAGTATTTTACTGAGGTTTTTACTCCAAGCCCTGAAAGTTCATGTACCTTGTATGGCTCACCTCAGAAGTTTAGACAACAAAATTGTCATTCTTAACACAGGTATGTTTTAACGTTAAAACTCATATCACCTTGAGCTGCTCCTAGCAAATGGAGTCTAATTTTCCTTGAGCATCACCTCCTTGGATGTCCTCATTGACCCCAAGGTATCTTTCTGTCTGGTCTTTGTCTCTGCCTATCCTGGTACTGGAAATCAAATCTAGGGCTCCGTTCATGCCAAGCAAGCACTTCAACACCAGGAATATTTTTATTACATTTATTTTGTGTGTGGTGCAATTTTGTGCCACAGCACGTGTAGAGGTCAGAGGGCAAGTTGTGAGAGTACGTTTTCTGCTTCTACCATGTGGCTTCTAGGCTAGAACTCAAGTCAGCAGACTTGGCGGCAAGCACCTTGACCCACGAAACCATCTCAGCAGCCCAGTCCTCATATATATATATATAATTTTTATTCTGAGATAGGGTCTCACTAAGTTTCTCAGCCTGGCCTTGAATTCACTCTGTAGTTCAGAAGTTAGGGCTTGAATTTGTGATGCAGAGTCGGGTTGTTCATTTATTTCAAAGGGGTCCTTCCCAGTCATTGATGGTAGGGGAGCTTACGAGTCAGCTGTAATCAGTCAAAGTCTCTCCTGCCCTGTTGTTGCACGGAGCCACTGCCAAGGCCCAGGTGTCTGGGCTGGGCTGTACTGGAGAGAACAAACGCCTGTTCCCTCCAGGGCCTGGCTACCCAGGGTTAGGAGAAGTCCTGCCATCAGCCACTAAGTCTAAATGGCCCACTCATTCTTGCCTACCAACTGCTTCCAAGTGCGGACAGAGCCCTTGCTCTTAACCTCTCGAAACACAGCCAAGGGCAGACTGCAGACACAGGAAAACATCACCGTCAGGAGCAGTGGCTGCCAACATCCAGCAATGTTTGCCAGTTCTAAGTTGAAAGGAAGAAGTCTTGCTAACTCCCAACTGTTTAATTACCTTAATTAAGTTTCTCAGGTGTATAGTATTAGATTAGGAATGAAATCCTTATTCACAAGGTTCCTATATCTGTAAAATGTAAGCAGTATACAAAATGAACCAAAAATGTAAAACTCTATTAATATTATGTATGTAACATGATAGATAATATTTTCCTGAAATTAAATTGTCTCTTAGGGTTAAGAGTGTGAAACTCACTGCTGTGGTTATAACTAGGGTCAGATGTAAAGTCAAGTGCAGCGTTTGGCCGCAAGGTTATCATTAGATGGGTCAGAATAGCCATTGAAATATATTAATTATTTTAAAGGATATAATTAAAATAAGAGCAAAAATGTATTTTTTTAAATAGAATTTGCAAATACAGGAGCATTTCACCTGCCAAGTTCATACGGGGCCCTGGAGTCTCTGATCCCACCCCAAATATAGTGAATGAGAACCTGCTTCTTACAAATTATTTTTGCACTTTAGAATGTGTTGTGTGTGTATGTTCGTGTACACATGTGCTGTGATGTGCATGAGTTGTGGCAGGTCCATAGATGTCATATGTCAACTGTCAGGAGTCCGGTCTCTCCTTTCACCACGAGGCTCCTGGGACTGGACTCAGGTCATTAAGTTTGGTAGCAGGTGTCTTTACCTGTTGAGGCGTCTTGCCAGCCTAGAACCTCCATTTTAAACAAGAGGTCTAGGTGATGGCTATGCAGATTAAAATTTGAGTAAACTTATTTCCCAGTTTATTCCTCATTGAGCAAATATAAACATGGGGCATGGACGAAAGGTTTTTTCTTTTTCTTTCTTTTTTTTGGGGGGGGGAAGGGGGGAGACAGGGTCTTGTATAGCCCAGGCTAGCCTCAAATTCATTATGTAGCTGTGAGTCACTTTGAATTTCTGATCCTCCTACGTCCATCTCTTGAGTGCTGGAATTTCATGTGGGTTTTTGTTCTGTTTTGGTTTGTTTTTTTTGTTTTTTGTTTTTTGTTTTTTTGTTTTTTTTTTTTTTTTTGCTGCTGAGGATCAAACCCAGGGTTTCATGAGTGTAAGGCAAGCGCTCTATTGACTGAGCACACAGCCTGTAAAGCAACTCCCTTCTCCTCCTCTTCTTTTTCATCTCTTTGACAATTACTTGCTCCTTCTTTTCCAGGGCTGCAGGAAGGTAGGTTTAAGATGAACTTAGAATTCTCCAGGAATGCTTGTAGGTTTTGGTAACTTCAAAGGGCCCATCTGGTGACTTCCACTGTGGAGGCTCCCTTTCGGAAGTTCCTCTGTTTATGGGCAGGCAAACACATAGAGACAGAGAACAGATTATAGCCTGGTAAAGGTTTGGGGAGCAGAAACTCTCTAGTTTCTGGGCAGCAGGCATGGCATTTCTTTTGGGGGTAGTGATAATCGGTAGTGGTAGTTCTGAGGTAGAGTCAGTGGTGATGGCAGTACTCCTGGGAATGGCTAACGTGCCTGGCTTTTTATGTGTGCCCTGGGGAATCTGAACACAGGGCCTTATGCTTGAACAGCAAGCATTTTACTGATTGAATTTTCTTTCCAGGCCCTATTTCCGTATTTCTTTGAAACTCTATCCACTAGTGATTCAAACATTTTGTTCTTTCCACCGACTTCAATTTCCCTGCCAGGCAGTGTCCTCAGGCATTCAGAGGGCTACGGAGATGACTAAGAGGATTTTGCCTTGGGTAGTAACAGCGATCAGATCATGGACTACGAAGTATTGTGCAGGAAAATGAACATGTGAAAAACACCAAAGGGATGTTTAAACCTACAGCTATCTGTGTCGCAGAAGGAAGGAATTATTTCTTACTGCTGAACTCTGGTGGATTCTCTTTGATCTTTTGTGGAAGGATGAAGGGATGCTGATAGAGGTGAGCTAAGAAGTGCTTTAGCCATACCCTGAACAAAGGATTTCAAAATGGAGAGCTGGAGGAAAGAACACATACTCGGGCAAGAATGAATGAGCACAGGCTGGAAGTGATGTGGCTGTGCCCCTCCTGCATGCTGAGACAGGGTCTTATGTAGCCCAGGCTAGCCGGGGACTCACTGTGTATGTAGCTAAGGATGCTCTTGAACTCCTGATCCTCCTGCCTCAGCCTCCCAAGTGTCCTAGTGCTCATCACCGGTCGGACAGGAAAAAGTAGGAGCAGAGTGCGAATGAGAAGAAGTTGAATAGGAATTGCTGTTTCCCGAAGTTTTGCACACATTTTCCTGATTGGTAAAGTCATTTTGTTGACATGGAGAAAAGATAAGCTTTGCAGCATGTGGGTGCTGGGTGCTGGGGATGGAACCCAGGGCCTTGTGCGTATACTAGGCAAGTGCTCTTTCCTCAACCCCCTGAAGAAACGTGCTTATTATTATTATTTTGCTTTTTCGAGATGAGGCTGTCCTGAAGCTTGTCCTGTAGACCAGGCTGGCCTCAAACTCACAAGAGATCTGTCTGCACCTGCCTTCCCAGTGCTGGGATTAAAGGCGTGCACCACCACTACCCAGAGAAACAGTTTTTATAAAGATAGTCTCTGGGTGGGGGGTACAAAGATTAAAATCAAGGGGCGGTGGTGGCGCACGCCTTTAATCCCAGCACTTGGGAGGCAGAGCCAGGTGGATCTCTGTGAGTTCGAGGCCAGCCTGGTCTCCAAAGCGAGTTCCAGGAAAGGTGCAAAGCTACATAGAGAAACCCTGTCTCCAAAAACCAAAAAAAAAAA
>CABHPP010144797.1:24369-53034 GCA_902168425.1 Peromyscus attwateri | reverse complement strand
TTCTGGAAAGATGCCCCTTTCGTTCTAATACATGTTGTCAATAACATCATCTAAGTCCGTTTTAAAGCTAATTTGCAAAGCTTCACAAGAGAACCCGAATAAACTTCATTGTCTTTCAAAGTCCTGAAACTTTGAAATAGAATGTTTTGTGGCCTGGATCTTTGTTCAGATTGATTTTAGGAATTATTTTGTTTGTTAAAACCTTCCTGTTAAGTGCTTTTAATAAATGAGTGTATATATATTTTTCCTTGATTTCAGCAACCCAACAGTTGTTTGTTGTTTTTGAGATTTATCTAGTTTTTTTTTGACTCTAATTTCAGTGGTTGATCTAAACCAGCAGAAGGAAAGAAGAAACATTTTAATGTTTGAACATTTTTGTTTTGGTGTGCAGATGCAAAAGCTTTTCTTTTGTAAGTAGACAGTGCATAGTTTTGGCAACAAGATGTGGAAACAGGTTTTATTTAGCAGTAGTTATACTTTATAAAAGTCTCACCTCAGAAACAAACAGTAGGTCGTGTTCTTTAAAAAGGGCTTTCAAAGACCAAGCTAGAACCCCCTTCTCAATAGAAAAAGAACAGCGATTTTTTTAGGTACTCATATTTTTATTCTGGAAAGTATGCAACCCATTCTTAAGTTCTACACTTGAAAGTACTTCTCTATGTTATAGCAAATTAATGTAGAAGTTGATGATCATTTTCCATAATGTAAAAGGATGTCTTATTTGTGGTAATAGAAACTATACATATATTTAATTGGGTACATGAAAATTCCAGAATGTCATGGTTCTATGAAAATGAGTATTTCTTTCCGTGTTGTGAATTCATCTCCACGTTTCTTATCTGGCCAGTCCTGTATGAGACAGGACAGATGGATCTAGAGACTGGAGTGGATGCTAGTGCTAATCTTGGGCATTAATTTAGTAAATGAATGTGTATTTGTAGATAATTCATGCATATGGGCTTTTGAATATTTCCTTCTATCCCTTTGTAGGTTTATTTAAACATCATCTATTTTGGGGGAGAACTTGTAGTGTAGGCCTCAAATTTAGGAGGAAACAGTTTTCCTAAAATCAAGGATGGAATTGTCCTTAGTAGCAAAGATGAACCTTTATAGAAGTTACTATTTATATGTCCAGAAGAAGTGTGTTTGTGTTATATGTCAGAAGAAGTAAATTTTCAAAGCTCTATAAAAACTCTTCAAGTGTATCAGAATGGAGTTATTAGAAGAAGAGAATTGGTATGAATTAACTAAGACATCAGTTTTGGTTAAAATATTCTTTAATGTTGACAGTTTTGTAACCTGAATAAAGATGGAGCTTAAAATTCTTTGTGAGTTTAAATATAAAGAATAAATTATCCTGATAATGTCTAAGGAGAAATTTAAATATTCCTGAAAGCTAATTATTTTCTTGGTCGAAGTGCAATGTAATTTAAAAAACATTTGTATAAGCATATATTAATTTACAAAGTAAGGGCTTTGTTTTTGTAACGGGTAGTTTTGATAAGGTTGTTCCCTCCCATGATTCAGGCACTGAAATTGCTGGCCCTTTTCTCAAAGGGGCTAGCAGTGAGAACTGTGAGTACTCAGGCCCAGGACCTTGCAGTACACGACCAGTAAGTTTGTCCCATTGAGTTGAAAGCTGAGAGTGGGAGGTAATCCTTGATCCTTCCAGATCAGTTTTAAGTTAGGAACTGCATTATGACCAAGTAAATAGGCATTAATATGATAATAGTAAATAAACTGTTGTTGACAGTGCTGAAACATAGCTTATGTTTGTAGCATTGCAGGTAGAACATAATTAGCTTTAGAAATTAGTGTATTTGTGGTTCAGGTCTACCTATGGGGAAAATAGAGTGGAGTCATGTGACAGAAAGGCAACACTGTAGATCTGAATAACTGATAAATGTGGGACTTAACGTGGGAGCTTTGAAACAGAATGCATTTGTTTGCTTTTAAGTCCTCGGAAGTTTTAGTACTGGACTGGAAGGAAGTCTGTTTTCTTTTCATTTGGGGTAGGTTTTGTTAACTTTGTGAAATAAAGCCAAGCTAAAAAGTAGGGAGGTCGCTGATTCATACATGCACAATTGGGGGCTACCCACCATCCCCACATTTCCCCAGAGTGCTCTTGAGTAGGAGCAGCAGGAAATATTAGGATTAGAGGGGGGAGAAACAGATGGAAAATACAGAGTAGCCTCGAGAGGGCCTGGAACCTATTCCAACAGGCCCGACGGTCTCTGCCCTAGAGTATTTATAGAAATGCCAAGGGGTGGAGCAAAAGACCTCCCCCCAGCACAACCCAGTGTAGACCATCTCAGACACCTGCACTTAGGCCTGTGGTCCAGTCATCTTCTATGCAGAGCAGACCTGCTGGGTAAAGCCACTAGGAACCTGAAAACGGGCTCCCACACACAATGCTGTAAAAGGTCACTTAAACTTGGCTTATTTCTAAGTTTCAGGATACTGTTTGTGAAAGGGCTTATTTATAGTCTGATGATTGTAAGTAAAATTGTCGTTCATTAGTAGTTAGCCTGCTGTGTAGTACGCAAGCTCATACTTAGAATAAATGCTACCTAAATAATGTTTACCATTACCAAATACCATCTAGGACAAGTGTATTTGTATAGGTGAGAGAACTGCAGATGAGTGGCTAATAACTGCCCAAGGCCATGCTGCTGTAATTGGCCAGCTGGGGCCCCAGACTGTCATGGCCCTGACTCTAATATCTGTCCTCTTTTTACTTAGCTTCATTGCCTCTGAGGAGTCTCATGACTCAGAACAGAGCAGGGCCAATTATCTTGGAAACACATCTCACATCTTCCTGTCCTCCTCTGGTGTCAAGGGGGACCTTTTCATTGAACATAAGGCATGGAGAACGCCTAGGAGTTTGCATCTTTAGAAATGTATTTGCACTGATTACAAATGACCTCTCTCTCTTTTCCGTAGAAAAAGCAGCGATGTAGACTTGATGGCAAAGAACCAGATGGATGTAAGATCATTACCTCCAATGGAAGTGACTTCAGTGACCCAGTTTACAAAGAGATTGCGATGACAAATGGTTGTATTAATAGAATGAGTAAGGAGGAACTCAAAGCCAAACTTTCAGAATTTAAACTTGAAACAAGGTAATTAAAACTAACTTTAACCTGCTGCTTAAAACAGCTAATACACTCTATTTCTCAAAACCAGAATAACCTTACAGTTACAGAAGTAGTACCTGCTCATTTTAGAAAATCTTGAAAATACTAAAACAAAAAAATTCCTACTATGAGATCATTCAAATCACAATTGTAATTTATATATATATATATATATATTTTGTTTTTTGAGACAGGGTTTCCTCTGTGTAGCTTTGCGCCTTTCCTGGAACTCACTTGGTAGTCCTGGCTGGCCTCGAACTCACAGAGATCCACCTCCCAAGTGCTGGGATTAAAGGCGTGCGCCACCACCGCCCAGCATAATTTATATTCTTTAACATGAGTCTTGGCATGCAACTTTGTATTGTTCTCCTTTACATAGCAAAAGGAGGTCTCCGAATCAAAGTTTGTGACTATTTTAGAAATGTACCATCGTTGTATAGATGTATAGTCATGTTTGTTATAGCAAGTATGTTGATTTTTTACTTTTGACACGAGCTTTTGTGTAGTCTGAGCAGCTGGCCTTGAACACACAGTCCTCCTCTCTCTGCCTCCTGGGGGAAGGGTTGTCACCATGCTGGTCTTGAAAATTTTGCATAATAGTTCCTCATTTAGTTGACATGATAGAGGATGTTTTTATGACAGAAGTTTGTCTGAAATCAGGTAGAAATCATTCACTTACATTCAGTCACTTTGTTTTAATTTCTGAAGGAGCTGTTGTATCCATCACATTTAACTGTACTGAATAGGAAAGTGTAGCTTAATGAACCCTCTGTCTTCTAAGAAACAGACACATGCGTTTTCAGAACTATTTTCTAGCCCCTCCCACTTTTTTTTTCTTTTTTTTTTTTTTTTTTAAAGTTTGGGGTATGTGGCATTCTGGCTCTTATCGTCCAGAAATACGCACAGTGTTTGATATCAAGGAAAAAAAAACCTGACTGTATGTAATAGTTGAAAACATTGTTTCAGGGCAGTCAGAATTCTTATTCCTTCTAAGTGGCCTGCCTCCACTGGTTTTCAGATGGAACTGTGGTACTTTTCAAAAGAGCACCTACCTGTTCTCCCCTTCCAGGTTGTCTGTATCATAGTTTGTAAGGAAAGTTTTGACTTTATTTTCTCTTGACTCTTTCTGTTATTAAAGTACAACCTGTGGCCTACAGAAGATGTCTGAGAAAAATTTTTGTTCTTCCCAGGTGTGAAGATCAGTTGCTTACTCCTGGCTTACATGGGAGCTAGAGATCTAGATGTATGCCTATACATTTATTCAACAAGCCTGTATTGAACTAAGCACTACACTAGACACTGACGTTATAAAGGTAAATACAGACACATTCCCCCACTCTGTGAAAACACTTGAATGTCACGGTCAGAGTGGTCAGGGTGGTGTTGGAGGCTGAGTGCTGCAGTGTAACTGAGGGCACAGAGCAGTGTGTTCCAGGAATTCAGAAATGCGACATTTAAATTACGCCAGATAGGACAGGGAAGGAGCATATTTCAGGCAAAAATAAATTAAAAACAAAAAACCCAGAAAACCTTGTAATTCCTATTTGTGTGTTTTCAGTCATATATTCTTGTCTTTGTTGTACAGTCAAGCTTGAATTCAAAAGCATGCTGTCTATTCCAGCTACGGCCCACAGTGTGCTTTATCCATAACTTAGGGTGTAGCAGTGTGCTGTGGGGAGAAGGAATGTTTGACACTGGTACTGAAATGGTAAGTTGAGGCAAAGTAAAGGAACCCTGTGCTGATAGAAGGAAGCCACTGAGATGGCTTACATGGGAAATTGAAGTAGTGCTCCGTTCTTCAGTGAGGTGAAGCAGTGTGCTGCAGACCGTGATTGCGGGGGCCTCTGCCATAGTCCAAGAAACTACAAGAAGCTGTGGTAGAAGGGACTGAGGAGAGCCTGGTTCAGGTAGTGTGCAGAGGTGGAGCTGGTAAACGTGGTGTTTGGGTAAGGAGGAGCAGGCGGACGGGAGAGGTGTTTAGATGGGACAGCTAGTTCAGTGTTGGTGCTGCCGTTGCGAGTGCAGTGCCATTTCCTTAGGGAAGCAGTGAGTAAAGTGACAGACAAGAAGGTAGTCACGTCTCACAGGGCGCTCGCTGTCTTAATAGGGAAAGGGTTGAGCGACTGTTATAGGTTTTGATAATGTGTAAGGAAAACACGGAAATGCCGGGCACGGTGGTATATGACTTTAATTCTGGTAACTGGGAGGCAGAGGCAGGTGAATCTCCGAGTTCAAGGCCGGCCGGGTCTACACATTGAGTTCCAGGACAGCCAGGACTACATAATGAGACCCTGTCTCAGAAAGAAGAAAACACTAAAATAGTCTTAAAACAAGCAGCTGGTTGATTTTCAGTTTCCACAAGTAGGATACTTGTTCAGTGTGTCAGTGGCAGTTTAGAAAGGAAAACAAAAGGCTTACAACACGTCAGTTAAGTCCCCTATTGGCGGTGTGACCAAGAAATTGAACAACCTACTTTTAGAGAACTGTGAGTATAGTAGTGTTCTCTCAAGGCATGCTCTAGGGGATGTATCCTAAATTACTTTTGAAGTAGCTATAAGACATTCCACTTGAGGACTGTAATGCTTTCATACCCTTAAGAGGTTTTTCGTTTGCTTATTTGTCTAACCCATGAATGCCAGAAGAAAGAATACGATGTGTTCAGTCTGCATTTTCTCCCTCAATGTTACAGTTTGTCCAGTTATCTTCAGTTTTTATATCATATAATATATAGGGCAGTGTAATTTGTGTGAGCAAGATTATGGCTTGAAATACTAGATACAATGAAGAAAAGACTTCTCTTGTGAAGTAAGATTGGTCGTAGTAAGCATTTTGTTTTCATTGGCTCTTTGCTAACTTAGTGTTGAGTTTTCCTTTCCTTCCATTTGTTTCAGCTCTGTGCCTGCAACTGTTCAACCAGTGCCAGCAGTTAGGACCTGGGATTCTTGACTGTAACGTTCGCCCAATCTTCTGTTTTTTAGAGGAGTCAAGGATGTCCTAAAGAAGAGATTGAAAAACTATTACAAGAAGCAGAAGTTGATGTTGAAAGAAAGCAATTCTGTGGACAGTTACTATGACTACATTTGTATTATTGACTTTGAGGCTACTTGTGAAGAGGGAAACCCAGCTGATTTTCTGCATGAAATCATTGAGTTTCCTGTTGTTCTGTTGAATATACACACCTTAGAAATAGTAAGTGAATCATTGCATTTTCATCTTATTTTTAGTTGGAACTATTCTAGTGTTTAGTAGGAAGCTGGAAGCGCCTGTTTGCCATTTTAGCTGGAAATAAAATTCCAAAAGGATATTTTTGCATATTGCTGTGAGCTCCCTATCAGCATGATTAATAGAAAAATCATAATGAAGCAATTCCTGCTTTTCTTCCTCTCCATGAGCTGAAATTGTGGTGCTTTTTCTGTTGCTTAGAAGATCTGAGCGGATGGCAAACCTCTAGAGAAGTGAAAGATAAAACAGAAAAAATACCCTGGAGCCTGGCCCTGGTCCCAGAGATAAGAGTCTAGTTCTGTGGAGGGTATCAGCGTATGGTTTTGATGTTCAGTGAAGGTGGAGAGTAGTTGGTAGAAATAGTTGCTGATGGCATGGGGGGTGGGGGTGGGGTGTTGATTGTTGTTTTTGCTCTTTTGGGGGCCTGACACCCACCTCCCAAATAAATTACACACAGAGGATTATTCTTAATTATAAACACAGGCCTTAGCTTGGCCTGTTTCTAGCCAGCTTTTCTTAACTTAAATTACTCTGGCTACCTTTTGCCTCTGGGCTTTTCCCGTTCTCTTACTTCTATAAATCTTACTCTTACTCCTTGGCTGGAGCTGTAACTGGGTGGCTGGTGCCTAGAGTCCTCCTCTGAGATTTCTCCTTCTGTGTGTTCTCTCTGCCTGTCAGCCCCGCCTATCCTTTCTCCTGCCTTGCTATTCTCCGTCCAGTTCTTTATTAGACCATCAGGTGTTTTAGACAGGCACAGTAACACAGCTTCACAGAATTAAACAAATGTAGC
Organism: Peromyscus attwateri; assembly: GCA_902168425.1. NCBI lineage: Eukaryota > Metazoa > Chordata > Mammalia > Rodentia > Cricetidae > Peromyscus > Peromyscus attwateri. Next base: position 45,885 of record CABHPP010144797.1, on the reverse strand, counting down.
ATAAACAAAAGTAACACATCTTAAAATAATATTCTACAAGGGGGGACGGGCAGCTAGACCTTAATTCCCAATCTGTGTATATGTATGCCTTAAGTAAGTATAGGCACTGCATTGTTAGTTTAGGACATGATAGAAGGTACTCCTCAAAATAATACTTTTTACCTTATAAAGTGTGATTGAGGAGACATCATCATGCCTCATCTGTCTAGTCACTTACATCAGGAAGGCCTTGTACATGATAACGCATGGCTTTTCTGTTCACAGCCTCGTTTAGTCTGTTCTTCCTTGCCATCCCCCTTGGTAGTGCAGGTCAGAGGGCAGCTTTCGGGACTTAGTTCTCTCCTCACGCCATGTTGAAGTGGGTCTCTTAATAGTTGTGCCACCTGCACATTCCAGCCTGTTTCCAAAGTCGCCTTCCCCCAAACAGATTGATGGTCAAAAGGGACATACGGCAGCTGTGAAGGCAGATACCCTGGATAACTTGTAGGACTCCTGTCTTCTCCCAGTTTAGGACACTGATAGCACTTAGACATTAGGGCGCATCGCTTTCTGGTGTGTTCTCATCACGTGCTGTCCCACCACAGGGAAATCCTCCTTTTACTCCACTGTACTGCCGGCTCCCCTCTTCTCTTCTTTAGGAAGAACTCTTCAGATAAGGTACATACACTTCTGTCTTAATGTGCTTTCTTCCCACTGTCTCCTAGACCCACTTCCTTCAGTCAAGTTTAAGCTGTGTATTCTTTTTAAAAATTTACAAAGTGTGCGTGGGGGTGCGCACACATGCATGCCACAGCCCATGTGTGAAGGTCAGAGGTCAGCTTTGGGGAGATGGTTCTCTCCTTCCATGTTGTTTGGTGGGATCTCTTAGTTCTCTTGCCTACCCACTCCAGACTGACTGCCCTGTGAGCTTCTGGGCAGTTCTTCATCAATAGGTCTGTTTCTATCCTGTTACCATCCGATTCCAACACAGGGGCCCATGGAACCCTTTCAAAACCTTGCCATGACTCCTGACCTAACTTTAAATAAAACACATAGTCCATGTATGACCTAGCCTCCTCTTACCTCTAATTGTCTCCTGTTTTTTATGTATTTATTTATTTATTTAGTCTTGAGCTGGTTTCCTGTGGCTTAAGCCTCGTTTCCTCAAAAACTCATTATCGTAAAGGACCAACTTAATAGGCTTAATATTCTTAACATAGAACAAACAAAATGACCAACATTTTACATGCCAGGAAAACACTTGCCACAACTTTGAAGGTTTGCCTTTAGACACCTGCTGACATGATGTTTTTAAAAATCAAAATGAACTGTGTCTTTACATTTGGGTATCAGAAGGCTTTTTGTTGGGAAATTCTCCTTAGGAGCTCCGAAATGCTCTGCCGTGGATAGCTGTGTAATTCTGCTGTGGCTGGATTTGTTTCACATGTGTGCCATGGGCTGTAGTCACATACAGCACTTTCACTGTGTCCTTCCCTGCAGGAAGATACGTTCCAGCAGTACGTGAGGCCAGAGGTTAACTCACATCTTTCAGATTTCTGCATCAATCTTACTGGAATTACTCAGGTGAGAATTCTGTCTTCATTTCTGTTAGTTTGGGTGGTGGGTGGTTGTTTATTTTGAATTTGAAAGAAATCTTTAAATCGGTGATTTATTTTGTGGATAGTTTAAAGAATATCATTATGAGCAATTTAATGTGCTGTTTTCCTTGCTTGGTAAAAGTCTTTCGTACTGTAATTAAAACAACAACAAAGAGATGGTTTGTAGAGATGGTTCAGCAGTTAAGAGCATTGGCTGTTCTTTCAGAGGACATGGGTTCGATTCCCAGCACCCATATGGTAGCTCACAACTGTCTGTGACTCCAGATCCAGGATCCAGTGCCCTCTTCTGGCCTCCATAGGCACTGAACATGCACATACATGGTACACATGAAGGCAAAATACCTACATACACAAAATTAAAGAATTTTTTTAAAAAATAATAAATTAATAATTATAACAACAAAATAATACTTTTTTAAAACAGACAAAAGGTCTTAGGGCTGGTGCAGTGGTGTGTGCTGTAGTCTCACATGCTAAGGGAGTAGGGCCTCAGTTCTGAGGCTGATGCTCTTGAGCACAGACTTCTGAGACCAGCTTGGGCAGCACTGACGGAGCCTCACTTAGAGACAAAAGTCAAAGCCAAAGAGTCAGCTCTACACTTGATAGCATTTTGTTGCTCCCTGCTCCCCTCACACCCATGGAGTTGTAATGATGCAGTCACGATTTCAGCTAAGAAATGGAGCTTTGGTAAGGTAAGTGTCACTGTGCTGTACTCACAGACAGGATTTAGACCGTGTCTGTTGACAGTCTTGACTATAGACCTTTGGTGGTCAGTCTCTGGTTTTGTCTATATTTTCATGTGTAGGCCTTTTTCAATTTATTTGGATCCTTCATTAGTTTGTTGACTCTCCACATAGTTCAGTGCCCACTGTATATTTCAAGTCTGTAAGTTGGGATCAGACAGAATAAGCCAGTAGTCAGTCACAGCTTGGCCAGGAAGAGTGACAAGTCAGTATTTTATTCGGTTGTGTAGACATTTGTACAGGAGGCTTACATCTGTGTTGGAAGGTAGGGCTGCCCTGAGACATGTCTTCAGGTTGATGAAGTTGGGCGGAATCTTGATAAGTAAATGGACAGAAAGGAAGGACTGGACAGTCTAGGTGTGCTGTGGCAGAACTCTGTAGTTCGGGATGGCTCAAATCTATGGATTCTTGAGAATGTGTTTGAGCTTGGCAGAAGCAAGCCAATCATAAAGGGTCCCATGATCCTGAAAGCAAGTGTAAGAGACAGGCAGTGTATCAGATTGACAGTTTGAAAGTCCAGCCTCATGGCAGTGTGGTACGATGTGCCCCATACTCTAGTGTAGTATAGTGTGGAGAAGTGAGATGAGATAGAATACTTCAGGGCGATATCTTAGAGGAAGGTCTCCTGCTGTCTGAAGAGTCGGTTGATCACAGAGAGAGCCACTGGGGTCAGTCCTTGTTCTCATTCACTTCTGGTGCTCTAGTAAACACCACCACCAAAGCTACTTGGAGGAGATGGCTTACTTCATCCTGTGCTTTCGGATCACAGGCCATCGCTGAGGGAAGTCAGGGCAGAGAGGAAGCAGACCTGGAGGAGTTCTGCTTGCTGCCTCACTCACTAGCTCACTCACTGGCTTTCTTATATAGCCAGGATCCCTAGCCACCTGCCTAGGGATGGTTCTGCCAAGGGGGGGTTGGCCCTCCTGCATCAGCAGTGGAGGAAGTTCCCCCACAGGCCACTCGCTGGCCAGGGATCCAGTAATCCTTCTGTTGAGGGTCATTCTTCCTGGTGACTAGGTGTCAGCTGACAAAGCCAGGACAATCTTAGTTCCTAATTTTGGGAGAAGTGCACACTCACTTGAAAGCAGTCTTTAGTTCTTGGCCATAAAATGATGTTAATGATCTCAGATGAACATTTAGGTGGTAAGTAGATCTCAGTCATTGAAATCACGGAGTTTCACAGTTCACGTACTGTTTGTTTCTCTCCAGGTCACGCCTGGGCAGGTTGTAGGGCTACAAGCAGCAGCTGCCCTAAACTTGTTCTCCTTTTGTGTCTTCAGGATCAGGTAGACAGAGCCGATGCTTTCCCTCAGGTCCTGAAGAAAGTAATTGAGTGGATGAAATCAAAGGAATTGGGCACTAAGTACAAGTACTGCATATTAACAGATGGGTAAGTAGGAAAATAGGTTTAAATCCTTTTAACAGTGAAGAGGCTCTTACTCTTTGAACGGCTAGAATGTCCAGTGTTACTCATTAATAGTCCCCAGGAGTCAATCCATAAGACAGAGTGTTTTTCTTTTCATGATCTTTTCCTAGTTTGAATTCCTAGGAGGGAAGGAAGGCCACCATCATCAAGTCTGTGACTAGAGACCCAGAATGATACATACATACATACATACATACATACATACCGTACAGGACGCTGAAACAGCTTGTCTGTAGCCCTGTTCCATTGTGACATTTACTTGCTCACAGAGGCCTTCAGCTTGGCGTACACACACACACATACACACGCCTACACCTGTTTCACCCACCATTATTCAGGCTGCCCGTTCATTCTCAGGATTTACCTTTCTCTGTCCACTTCCTGTTTCCTTCTGGGAGATTCTCTTCTTTACCGGCTTTTCCTTTTGCTTTACCCTGGTACCACAACTCACATTGGTCTTTCCGTTTCTTGTTAAAGTCTTCAGCCAGTACAATGTCAGCCATGTGACTATCTGGTATGTGATCTTTTTGTGAGGAAGTTGGAAGTCCTTTCAGAACAGTCCTTTTATTACCCCGTAGTCTTCCTTAACACTTCCTGTAGGACCTACCGAGTCCAGAGTTACTGTTAAATGGAAAGGGGAATGAGAGCTGGGTGTAGGGGCACGCCTGTAATCTCCCTACTTGAGAGTTGGAGGCGGGAGGATCAGGGAGGGGTTCAAGGTCAGCCTACATAGTGAATTTGAGGCAAGCCTCAACTGTATTTTGAGACCCTATCTCAAAAACCTACTTGGGCCTCTTCTCCAAAAAAAACGAAAAGGGAAAACAAAGAGCTGCATAGGAAGGTCTGAAGGGTTGACAGGATTTCAGACATTGTCCCAAGGTCACTAGACCACAGTGCCATTAAAGGGGAAGGAAGAAGCCCTGACGAGCTTCAGGTTTGGTTGATGCCGTGGCGGTGTGCGCTCCCCTGTCAGGATGGTGCTGACACAGAAGGGCTTCTAGATCTTCACACATGACCTTAAATTCGGGGACAGGTATTCAAAATCAGTACGGGTTGGTTGTTGGTTTGTTGGTTTTTTAATTGGAGCAGCAGCAAAACCAGTAATTGATGCCCCCAGGCAGCTCAGGGAATAGGCTTAGAGTCGGTGAGGGTTGTTAAAAGTACACAGCAGCAGTACGCTCCAAGGGTATGCAGTAGTTTTTACAGCAGCTGAGTTGAGGGATTGTAAACGGAAGGTTCTAGTTACTGCTGTTTTTGACTCTGCCTAAGAAAAGCCACATTCGAATGCACTGATTTCCACATTGCGCACTCAGTACTTCCCGGCTTGGTTTGAGACAAGGCCTCACTGTGTCGCTCTGGCTGGTTCACGTGCTGCGGTGCTAGGGTTAAGGAGTGCAGTGCACACTGTCTGTCCCGCTGTAAGTACGGTGTGGAGAAATAGTGCAGGTTGTATTTAACCCCTCAAATTTGTCTCTAAATTGGTTGCTTACATGTTTTATGTCAAGGCATGCTCTAAGGAACTTCAATGATAAATTTGGTGTGACAGTCAAGCCGAGCAGTTACAGCAAGGCAGCAGTTTGGCAGGAGTCAGAACCATAGAAGCAAACAAGATGAGCCAGGGAAGAATTAGTTTGGGAAGAAGACACTGCGGGGGTTTTGTTTATTTGTTTGTTTTTGTTTTTGTTTTCCATTTTAGAATTTTAAAGTATTTTCTGGGAATCAAGGTTAATTTTCTAAGCATGGTATTTTGTGTGACTATGAGGTCAACATAAGAAGAAATAAAAGAACAACTTAAAGTATTGTTTGTAATAATAGTTTAGCATTTACTTTATACCCTTTTTCTCTTTTGATAAGTTCCTGGGATATGAGTAAGTTCTTGAACATTCAGTGCCAGCTCAGCAGGCTCAAATACCCTCCCTTTGCTAAAAAGTGGATCAATATTCGAAAGTCATACGGAAACTTTTATAAGGTAAAAATTGTACTTTTAAAATTAGTTATGCCCTTGATCATGTTTGCTCTATTTTACATATATATTCAGCTGTGACTTTGTATGTATAGTAAACATTTTTTAGGTTTTTAAAATGTTGGGGGGTTTTGTGTGTGTGTGTGTTGTGATCGTTTTTTCCTGCATGTATGTGTGTACACCTACACCATATGCACACCTGCTGCCCCTGGAGGAGAAGACGGTGTCAGATCCACTGGAACTAGAGTTGTGGGTGGTTCTGGGAACCCAGCCTGGGTGCTCTGCATTGCAGAGTGACAAGTGACCTAGCTGTTGAATTCCTACAGTGACAAATGTTTCAGCTCTGTTAACCCCATCTACAAGTGTCCTTCCCACCCTGCATCTGTATAGTCAGTCGTTGTTGGATGCTGATGACCTGTGACATGGAGACTGCTCGCAGAACCTCTCTCCTGCTCTGTTTGCTAATACGGAGGCAGGCTCACCGTATAGCTTGTGCTGCACCTGCAGAGTGCCGAGACAGCAGGCCTGCACCACCACCCCGGCCGACCAGAGATCTACGTTACGCACCAGTCACACTGCTCAGTACTCAAGTCTGTTGGCTTGCAGGATTCCTTCTCGGAGCCATTCATCTTGTCATTTTAATTTATTTGTCCTTCAGTCTTATAAAATCCCTTGAGAATTTGCTTTCTGTCCTGTCTCAGATTCTGTGTTCTTTCTCCCTTTACAACATCTTTTGGTAAAGTATGTCCTTAACTAGTTTGGTGTTTTTTTTTTTTTTTTAAGGTACTTTTTCTTAAAAGCTTTATTGAAAACTATTTTTTTGGCCTAGTGGTGGGGTGTGTTGGAATTTTCTAGTTGGGCCTTCTCTGAACATTGATGCTGTGAATGTTCTTGTACGTGTCTTCAAGTACCCTTTGGATTCACCTTTTTGGGCTACAAACCTAGGAGAGAAACGATGGTCACAGGGTGTGTGCATCATTGACATTGCTGGGTAGCACAAGGATAATTTTCCAAAGGGCTTCTTCCACTTTGCTGCCTCGTTAGCAACAAGTTTATAATAGATTCATATCTTTGCCGACATCTTGGGCGCTACCTATCCATCCTTTTTCTTTTAACTTGGGGCCTGGCTTTTTGTTACTGGTTTAGCATGGTTTGGTTATGGCTTGTTAGTCCTTTGATGACATTTCATAATTCAAAAAACACCCCTTTTGTGTGTGTGTGTATTTTTCTTGTCACACATTTTGGGAATTAAAAAAATTTTTTTTTCTTTTAATGTTACGGAAAATACAAAACATAACTGAGAGGAAAAAGGTATAATGAGCCATGACTCGGCTCCAGCCCTTGTAAGTTCACGGTCAGTCCTGTTTCACGGGACATCCTCACTCACTTTACTATTTTGAATCAGAAAACAGACAGCAGCTCATCTGTAGATACTTCACTGTGTCTCCAGAATAGTCATGATGCCATTACTACACCTAAGGTGTGTGGCCACAGTTCCTGTTGTAATCTATTTGCCATAAACATCATTGTGTTTTATTATATATTTTGTGTATTGAGCCCAAATCACTATAAAGTTAATGTATCTCAGTAGATTGTTTCTTAAATTTATGTCATCTAATTTTATGTGTGTGGGTGTTTTGCCTGCATGCACGTGTGTTTGGTGCCTGCAGAGGCCAGAAGGCATCAGATCTCTGATCTGGAACTGATGTTACAGGTGCTGGACTTCACCGAGCGTCCTCTGGAAGGACAGCCAGTCCTGTCTCCCCCGGGCCCCCCACACCACCCCCGGGGGTCTCTTCAGACTCTCCAGGTGTTTAGCCTGTCATTTTCCTTTCTCCCTGTCCCCTTCCCTTAGCAGCTACTTTACCTTTTAAAATCTTTTGTTTTGTGTTTTGGTTTGGTTTTCTTTTGTGAGACAAGAACTCACTGTAGCCTTGGATGGCCCAGAACTAGCTAAATAGACCAGGCTGGCCTCTAACTTATTATAGAGACCCACCTGCCTCTGCCTCCCCAGTGCTGGGATTAAAGGTGTAGGCTGCCACTCCTGGCACTTTGTTTTAGTAGTATGGCCTTGACTGGTTGTGTCCTGCTGTAGTTGCAGACATAACTGTCTTCTGCCTATTGTGTTAAGGCATATTACTAAAGTCTTGAGCTGGAGAGATGACTCAGCAGTTAAGAGCACTCAATGCTCTTGCCGAGAACCTGGGTTTGGTTCCCAGACCCCTCATTACTTGACTTTGAACTGCCTGTAACTCCAGTTCCAGAGCATTATTGCCCTCTTCTGGTCTCTGTGGGCACCTGGACACACATACACACACACACACACACACACACACTCACACGCTTTTTTTTTTTTTTTTTTTTTTTTTTTTTTTTTTTTTTTTTTTATAAAGATAATTTTTAGGTTTATATAAAAATACCAGTGGTTCACTGTAAGGTAAATACATCAATATAATCATAAAGTTGCATATATATAAAGCAGTAAATTCCTAGTGTTCTTGAGTGTAGAATTTGGTCTATTTATTTGCCTGCTCTTTTGTGTATGGTTTTCCTTCCTTTGTAATTGATAGCACCTGTGTGAGGAGTAGAAGAGCGGCAGATCCTTTATTTTAAACAGGATCCTCTAAGCTGAGCGTGGTAGCACATGCCCAATCCAATTCTTTTGGAGCGTGAGGCAAGAGGCTGGGCCAGCCTGGGCTGCATACCAAATACCGATTCTCCATCTTGTTTTGTCTGCCTTCTCCAAGTAGACCTGAAAGTCCCATGGTGAGGTCAGTGGTATAAGATACTGTGCAACAGTTTGAGTGCCCCCCCCCCATTACTTTTAACCCAGTTTTTCTCAAGAGTGTTTGTCAGAAATTAAAATTTATTAATCTCTTTGTTCTCTCTTCATAGATTTAAAAACTTACAAGGTAGACATTATAAATTGGTTAATCAACTGGCTTAAACTAAAATAGGATTTAATATTTCTAAAAGTAGGCTAAAAAAATACAGCCTCAGGCACAATTTTATATAATTGAGGGAAAACTTCCAGTTTCTTTTTTTGCATAGTATACCAGGCTCAAATGTGGACTTAGTATTTATAAAATTATATAAATGTGTCTTTTATGGGCCCTATCTTCATTGAAAGCTGTTTTTGAAGTAAAGGATGGAATAGCTCGCCTGACTGCTATGCTCTATTTCTTCTGTACAGTTAGTCAGTTTCGTGTAATATAAGATCATGTAAATTGGTGTAGTCGAGACAGTGCTTCCTTATTTAAGCACTGCCTGTAACATGCCAGGGGAGTCTCACTTGGTTCTCAGTTGAGAGAATTTCCCATGTTTAAACATCACATATACCCAGGTGTATAAAGCTAAGTATAAAACCATCACTAGTTTGAAGTAGCACCTCCATCTCTGTAGAAAGTTGAATGCTATTCTATCATTTTTATTAAAATTTCCATTTTTAGTTGAAAACAATTTTCATAAATATATTCTGATCACAATTTTCCCCTCCATCAGCTGCTCCCAGATCCCCACCCACCCACCTAACTTCATGCCCTTTCTCTCTCTAAAATACCCACGAATTCACAAACTCACAAAAATGGAAACCAAAACATATGAGCAAATGACCAGTAAGACAAAAAAATGCTCCCAAATGAAACAGAAAGTACAAAAATACCACACTCAGTGAGACTCCATTGGAGAAAACTTAATTTTTCTGTTGCCAGCGGGTATCAGTTCCAGGTAGTTTTGGTTAGAGGTGGGAACCTGTGTCCACTTCATCCTAGCACTGGGACCCCATCTCGCTTGAACCGTTACAAGTCCTGTGCATGCTGCCTCAGTCTGAGTTCCTATGTGCATCAGTCCTGTTGTCTGGGCAGCACTGTTTCCTTGGACTCCTCCTTCTCCTTGGGCTCCTTCACCTCTTCCACATACTTCCCTGAGCCCTGGTGGAGACATCCCACTTAAGACTGAGTGTTCCAGGTCTCACTCTGCGCATGTCCAGTTGTGGGTCCGTTAATTCCCATCTGCTGTAATCAGAGGCTTCTCTTGACGGTGGCTGAGCGAGGTGGAGAAGGAGAGAGAATATTCCTCTTCCCCGAGTGATGCCTTTGTTCTTGCTGACACCGTGTAAGAGGACCCAGCAGTCTAACTTGTCTTCCGCCCAGACCATTGAGAGTCGATTCAGTCTCAGCTTGCCTCCCTGTTTCACAGTGTGGGCACACCTCAACATCACCGTTTTTAATTTGTTCCCACTGGTCAGTACCACAAAGTTACGACCGGATGTTGAATATCCAACTTTAGCACAAGGACACGCAGGCCCACACCTATATACTGGTGTTCACGAAATGTTTTTCTTTCTTCTGTGATTATGATTGATGGTTGAGCTGGGTGTGGTGGTCTGCTGGTGCCTGTGGTCTTTCAGTGCATGTACTCCATTGAGAAGTCAGGGGTTATTCTAGTGGCCACCTCTCTATATGTGACTAACAGCCTTTCTTTGTTATTAAAGGGCCATGGGGAGTTTCTTTTCTGAGCCCATGTATTTGGAGTTCTGTATGGCCCTTGAACCTTGATGGGAATCCCTTTCTTTAGATTTGGGGATTTTCTTTTATGGTTTTGTTCAAAGCTTTTCTGGACCTTTGAGCTAGGTTTCTTCTTCCTTTGTGTCAGTATTTGTAGGTGTGGTCTTCTCATAGTCTCCCATCCCAGGTTTCCTAGAGGTTTTGTGTGTGTGTGTGTGTGTGTGTGTTGTGTTGTGTTGGTTTTTGGTATTTTGTGCTTGTTTGTTTTAAAGATTTATCTTTTAATTTTCTTTTGATTAATCTTTTCTTTTACACTGTCTTTATGACCTGAAATTCTCTCTTCTACCTCAGTTTTTCTCTTGAGTTTTTTTATTTTGACTTACTGCATCAAATTTTATTTTTTGGTTTTTTCTTTTGGTCTTTTAGAATCAGAATCTTAATATTGTAGCTCTGGCTGTCCAGGAACTTATTATGTAGTCCAGGCTGGCCTTGAACAGGCTGGCCTTGAACTCATTCACTGCCTCCAGAGTGCTGGGATTAAAGGCATATTCCACCATACCTGACAGTTGGGCATCAATGATTCTGTTTCTCCATTAGAGTCTATTTTCATGTCTTGAGTTGTTTTTATTGTTTCATTCAACTGTTTGTGTTTTCCTGTTCTTCATTCAGGCATTTATTTCTATCCTCATTAAGGTCCTTGAGCATATTCATAATTGCCATCTTGAAGTTTTTGTCTTGTGCCTTAGGGAGACTGCTTTTCTCCGGGAAAAGTAGAATATAGGGTGCTGGCTGTTTTGTTTCTTGTTTTTCAATTTAACTATTCTGAATGCCTAAAGTACTGACTAAGCTGTTTATTTTCCAGGTTCCTAGAAGCCAAACCAAACTGACAATAATGCTTGAAAAATTAGGAATGGATTATGATGGGCGGCCTCACAGTGGTCTTGATGACTCTAAGAATATTGCTAGAATAGCAGTTCGGATGCTTCAGGATGGATGTGAACTTCGGATCAATGAAAAAATGCACGGAGGACAGTTGATGAGTGTGTCCTCTTCCTTACCAGTAGAGGGCGCTCCAGTTCCGCAGATGCCACACAGTAGAAAGTAGCTGCATTTTTGTCTGGATCCGTTTCTACAAACGAAGAGGTAGCCGAGGAATGCATCGGAGCTAGTGCAACCTTCATGCCCCTAAATGTTTGAAACCGTACTACAATTACAGATAGATGGTGTGTATGCAAACATTGTGTGGGAGGACACACTGACTTCTCTGTCACCAGCACTTTTGATAGGAGCAGTATTTGTCACACAGTAACCATTCCTGCTTAGAACTGAACTTTATGATATAAGGCGTCCAAAATGTATTCCTTTGGTTTTAAAATGCGAGATTTTATTGGTTCATTCCTTGAATGTCGTGTCTTCCTGATGTTGAAATTTGAAATGAATTTCTACATTAACACCATTAAATTAAATATGTTTTTGGAAGTGTGGAAAGGATTGAAAAGTAGTGTTTATGTTCCCATTGGATTTTACATGCTTCATAGTCCTTTTCATTTTTGAAGTTTGTAGGTGAAGTTCATCTACAGTCCTCTTCTCAGTATCATTGAGGGATTTCTTCTAGGAATGCCGTGTGGGGACCAGATTCTACAGATGTTCACGTTCTGTACCTCCAGTAGCATGTTTTTATATAAGCTACACATATTCTCCTGTATATTTTAACGATCTCTAGATAGCATACTTACTAAACCATGAAGATAGTTGTACTGTTTAGGGTGAAGGACAAGAACAAAAGTATACAAGTTGGTGCACACACAACCACAGTAGGCCTCACCACACAGCACACAAAGAAGCTGCTCAGCCAGCCCCAGCTGGAAACAAACTAGGTCTGAGGTGATGGGAGCGACAGTAGTTGTCCTGTGCATTACACATCTGGTCCACTCAGCTTAGTGCTTGCTGGGCAGCAAATTCGGGTAGTTCTTTCTAGAACATTGCATGTATTCAGGACAGGTAATTGCTTCCAAAGGTGTCTCCCGCTAAGCTTGACTACCTGAGTTTGATCCTAGGAGCCACATGGTGGACTGAGAATCAATTCAAGGATGTCCTTTGACCCTCTACTTGCACACTGTTAGAACTGAGCCCACACATATACACACATGTACTTCCAAAACAAGTAAGCAAAATGTAATAAAGTACTGGGGCACATCTGCCAGTTTCATCTCATAACTGGAAACCTTGTCATAGATTACAGGGTCTAGTTAAAAATCTAGTTACTATGCCGGGCAGTGGTGGCACACACCTTTAATCCCAGCACTTGGGAGGCAGAGCGAGGCGGGTCTCTTGTGAGTTCGAGGCCAGCCTGGGCTACAGAGTGATTTCCGGGAAAGGCACAAAGCTACACAGAGAAACCCTGTGGGGGGGGGGGGGGGAATCTAGTTATTGATTAATGAAAAATTAGAAGAACCAGCCTGGTGGCATGCACATGTAATTCCAATACTCAGAAGTTAAGACAGAGATGAATCTGAGGCCACCCTGGATCCCATAAGAGAACCCGACTCCAAAAAGTGTCAGTAAAAAATAGAAGTGAAATTATAAGATCTATAAGATACAAATCAATGGGAATTTTTAGAGATTTGTACATTAACTTCTCTCCGTTGTGAATGTGTATTTGCCCCACTTTGAGATTGACTTACAGCTCATGATGAGCATTGACATTTGTGTTCAATACTGTGGGGTTCGATGTTCTGTGCCATAGTTAGTAAAAGTACCTAGCTTGTCTTAGTGAGAGACCAGTATATACTGGAAAATAATCCCTATTTCTAAAATCAAAATGTGCTTTGGAGATAATGTAAAATTCTATCTAGAGGCTGAAAGTGTGGACTTTTGGAATTAAACCCCTCTCAAGTTTTTCATGGACCAGTTTCACTGACATTGCTTTTTGTTTGTTTGTTTGTTTGTTTTTAACCCTTAATAGTCACTGTGAGGCCACATTATTTCTGTGGTTAATACAATCAAGTAGATTTATTTCATCATGTTTTTTAACTGCATAAGAGAAAGGACAGTAGATGTGCTTCGTAACATGAGAATTCCCTCCACAGACTTGTGGGTTTCTTGAGCCAGTGAGCTTCTATCTTGAAGGAGAAGAATGGAAAATAGCACGTCATTGTGACAGGTGCCAGGAGGCCCGCTTACTTACTCTTCCTTCAGGTGATTTTCCCACGTAAGCCATGTTGACATAAGCAGGCCCATACCCTAGAAAAAGAATTGCTTGTCACCTGATTGCTGAAACTACAATTGAAAAATTGGAGAATAGCAGGAAATACTAATACCTTCCTGGGTTTTATAATTTTTGTTTTTTAAATCAGGCTGTTTAAATTTTCTTCCTGACAAGTAATCAAGTACTTAACCTTTTTCTTTTTTGTTGTTGTTAAGAATTCCAACAATACAAGTTTTTAAATTCCTTTGGCTCTGCTAAGTGTTTTGCCATCTTTACTCAGCTTTTGAGTCTTTGCCAACCTCCTCTGATTTGATTTGGCTTCTGCAGTGATGGTGTGTCTTGAAGGTATAGAATCAGGCCATTCTTGGGAGGAGAATGCTGAGGAATGGCTGCCGTTGTGTGTACACATATTTGTACTATTTGACTGTTGTTACTGCTAGAACGTGTGACACTGATAGTAATAGTTACTTACAGCCTTGCGCTCTCCTTCGTCATCAGTAGCCACGTAATTCCCTTGCTTTCCTTTTGCTTGCTTGCACACACATTGGGATGTTGTTTTTGCCTGTGTTATTTCCAAACCCACACCACCTGGTATATGTACTCAGCTATATTTTGTCACATTTTTGTCTCACGTTTGTATTAAATACTGACATCGACTCTGAAAATATGTATTTTCTTTCTCTCCACTTTTCCCTCCTTTGACTGGATCAAACAAAAGAATGAAGAGGTATTTTTTTCTTTTTAAACATTTGTCTGTGCATGTGCCTGGGTAAGGTTAGGTGCACCGTGTGCCCATAGGTTCCTGTGGAGGCCGAGGGTGTCAGACGCCGCCTTGGAACTGGAGTTACAGGTGGTTGGGAGTCACCTAATGTGGGCGCTGGGAACCTGAATCCACACCTCTGCAAGAGCGGTAATCACTCAGCCATGGAGCCATCTCCTGCCCCAAAGAAATGCCTTTCGGATTTCTTTTTTCTTTCCTCTTTTGTTCTTTTTCTTTAGAGACTTGCTTGTCCTGCTATAGCAATAGTTCTTCAACTGGGTTAGCATAAAAGACCTTGGGAGTTGCTAACATGTTAGTAAGGGAGATACTGTCACTGAGTTGTCGTTTCTTTAAATGGTAATTTCTGGAAGTGAAATATCATTAGACCATCTTCCTGAATGTTACCGTACAAAATATTAATTTGGAGACTAATTTGGAGGGAAGGAAAGGTAGGTAGTAAGATTTCTAGGGAAGGAGGGATCATGAGTGGTCTGAAGAAGCAGTGCCAGAAGGTCACCACCTCAGAAGCGAACTGGCTGTGTCCTTTGTGAAGGGTGTGCCCTGTTTGAAGGGCAGACTTTGGGAGCTGCTGCTGTAGAGAAGGCTAGTTCCTTGGTAAAGGCCAATGGACTCGTTTTCCCCAGCCGTGCGTGTTGAGATGCTTTCATGCAGAGTTGATTCCAGTGTTGATATGAGTGGTCCCAATCAGCATCTTCTTGTCCTTAGTGCTGACCTGCCTTCCAGACAGCATCCAGCTCGCTCCAGAGCAAGGGGTCAGTAAACTGTAACCACGGGCCGGATCTGATGGCCAAGTGGCAGATCAGACTCAAAAGAGCACTTGTGTGTATGGGCGTTTGCTTTTGACAGGTGTCTCTGTGTTGTCCGGACTGGCTTTAAATCCTTCAGTGCTGGAATTACAGGTAAGTGCTGCCATGCCTGTGATGAAGGGTGACTGGTAGCATGGCAATTCTGGGAAATAAATTTTTGGTGGTGTAAATAAAGCTTTGTGAGTAGCTCCCAATCCCAATTATTTGCCTGCATTCTATGTTTTTGTGCCTCAGCAGCTGAGATGAATATTCACCAGAAACCTGGCCAGCAAGCTGCTTAGTCCTCTATAGATGTTTGTTGATCTCTTCCTGATTGAAAGCCTTATTAAGCTCCCTCAGTAGATGAAAAACTGATTGATAGTATGAGAGTCCTATGTAGTCAGAAGTTTTCCCATGTTCCACCTGGTCCTGCAGCAGCCCCGTCCCACAGCTGCTTGGTTCCAAGCAAACACACAGAGGCTTATATTAATTACAAACTGTGTGGCCTATGGCTCAGGCTTCTTGCTAGCTAGCTCTTTCATCTTAAATTAACCCATCTCTATTAATCTATGTGTTGCCATGTTGCCGTGGCTGCT
This sequence comes from Peromyscus attwateri, assembly GCA_902168425.1. Taxonomy (NCBI): domain Eukaryota; kingdom Metazoa; phylum Chordata; class Mammalia; order Rodentia; family Cricetidae; genus Peromyscus; species Peromyscus attwateri. Next base: position 30,280 of record CABHPP010144797.1, on the reverse strand, counting down.
GGCATCTTGTTGCTCCTTGGACAACAAGCTGGTGTCTCCTGTGATCCCGCCTTTCTTCTCTCTCTACCCTCTTGGATTTCCTACCTGGCTCCATTCTACCCTGCCATAGACCAGTGCAGCTTTCTTTGTTAACCAATGGGAGCAACATATATTCACAGCTTACAGAAAGACATCCCACAGCAGTCCTAGTGCAGAATGTTACAGTACAGTTAAAGTTACACCTAACAGTGAGTACTGTTAGAGCAGTTGATTCTCTCTTTAGACAGAACAGGCTGTGAGTCTGGGGAGAAAATTACCCAATATTCTTGGGAAGAATGTTAATATGGTATGTCTACTGAGACAGGAGCTGAAAGGCTTAAGGTTGGGATAGGGGATAGCGTACTGTCAGTCAGCCCTTGGTGTCCAGAGTCACTTGTGGATAACTAATTGTCAGGATGCCACAGTCCTACGTTCCCTGCTGTCCTAGTGCAAAGAGCCTGTCCCTTTCATATACTTGAAGTCATCTCTAGATCTCTTATAAACACCCTCATGAATACTGTGGAATGCTATATGCACTACTGTTGAGTGAAAATGTCTGCATTTCATTTTTACTGAAAATGATCAATGCAGATACAATTTTTTTTTAAGATGTATTTTTTTATTGGAGTACCCTCAGAGGCCAGAAGAGAGCATCATATTCCCTGGAACTGGGCATAGAGATGGTTGTGAGCTGCTGGGTCCTCTATAAGAATAACAAGTGGCCAGGTGGTGGTGACACACGCCTTTAATCCCAGGATTCGGGAGGCAGAGGCAGGCAGATCTCTGTGAGTTCGAGGCCAGCCTGGTCTACACAGTGAGTTCCAGGAAAGGCACCAAAACTAGACAGAGAAACCCTGTCTAAAAAAACCAAAAAAAAAAGTGTCCTTAACTGCTGATATGTTTCTTTTTAAACCTTGTGTTTTTTCAGTCTGGTTCATTGAAGCCGTAGTTGAAGAGCCTTTGGATTCAGAGAACCAAGCCATTTCTGTGGATTGTGTGTCAAGGCCAGGGTAAAAGAATGGGAATTCTGAGACTTGCATACAGTCCAATTTCAGACCACCTAGGGAGTGTTCTCGAGGTCTGTCAATTTGGGGTTTGCTTTGGTTTTTTGGTTTTTGTTGGGTGAATACTGACCATTCTGATCGGTGACAGTTTTAGACACAAGTCCTTTCCAGTTTGATCAAGAGGATAAAATAACTGCTAAGCTTGCTGTGTGACGTTGCCCTCCATAGCAGAGAGAGGGCTGTTGTTGCTTGCTGCCTCGCTACTCCTTTGCCCTTGAGTTTATTTTCTTTATTGACTTACCTTTGTCAGTGGAACCACTTAGTCCTGAAACTCTCCGGACTCTTGGTCCTTTCTCCCCTGCTCTCGTGCACATCCTTGACCTATCACATCCTCAACCATTGATAAATTTAACTGACCATTGTCTCACTATCTTCGTCCATTTTGTGATCTTGACACACAATACCACACACTGGGCTACTGTGGGATATCTTTCTGTATGCTGTGATATGTGTGGCTCTGATTGGTTGATAAATAAAGCTGCATTGGCCTATGGCAAGACAGCTTAGAGGCAGGCGGGAAATCCAGGCAGATATACGGGAAGAAGAAAGGCAGAGGGGAGAAGACGTCAGCCTGCCGCCCAAGGAACAGCATGCCAGCAGACTGGTAAGCCATGGAACACATGGCAAAACAGATTAATAGAAATGGGTTAATTTAAGTTATAAGAGCTAGCTAGCAAGAAACCTGCCATAGGCCATGCAATTGATAATTAATATTGAGCCTCTGAATGATTATTTTATAAGCAGTTGAGGGACTGTACAGCCGGGCGGTACTGGAGAAACCTTCCGGCTATTCTGGGCCTTTATAAAGAACAGGTTGCTTTCTTGCTGTTTTGGAGGCTGGGACGGTCAATGCCTAGGTGGTACATTTGGTAAGGACCTTCTTGCCGTGTCAGCATGATGTAGAGAAAGTGGTGGGAAGAAAATGTCAGAGTACACGAGCTTTGATCACTGTACCCATAAAGCTACCTCCCAAAAGCTCTACTTCTCAATACAATCAACATAGGAATTTGAGGGGTTTCTAAGACATGAACTTCAGGCTATGCATTCAAACCATAGTTCTGTGTTCTAGTTTAACTTCTTTCTCTGTTGCTGTGATAAATAATATGGCCAAAATCAGTTTGGGGGTGGAGGACGTATTTTACCCAACAAGTGAGAAGTCAGGGCAGGAGCTCAAGCAGGGGCAGGAAGTGTGAGGAAAGCCTCATAGTGGTAGCACCGCCCACACTTCCTGTCACTTACCAATCAAGGAAATGTCTCAGGTAGCAGCACTCACAGTGGCTACGCCCTCCTCTATCAATTACCAATCAAGGAAAAGCCTCAGATAGGCCCACAGGCCTGTCTGATTCAGGTAACTGGGCTGGGTCAAGCTGAGGCTTAACTAGGAGACACTGTTCCCTGCAAAAATCTCTCTAAAACCATGCTTTGCGCTTGTATTGCAGAAGCCTGCATTTCTCACTAGATAAAAAGTCTCCCGGCATTTAGACTCTCCAGTCTGAGTTTCTTACATTCTCCAGTTTTGACGGCGGCCATCTGCCCCAAGCCAATCACCATCCCTGCCTTACGAGTGTCACGTGACACTCCTTTTGTCCCCAGAAAGCAGGCCATCAAACTTGGCCTCTTGCTTATGATTTTTAAGAACCATCTTTGATCCCAGCCTACCCTGACTTTGATGATGTCTTCTGATGTGTGTTCTGTGCCCACTGGGCCCTTGATTGGTGCCGCGGAGGTTCATAGTCACTACTTCGTCTTCACAGGCTCTTACATATTGTGTCCTCAGACTCTGACATACAATGTATAATTGAAATAGGCATGGTGAAATATATTCCTTAATGTCTGTACCTCTTCCTGAACTGGAGAAGGTGAACGACTTAAATCCTGACTACTCTGAAGAAAGTACCTGCCTATGAACCCTGAATCTCAGAGTCAGAAATATTTAATCCCTGTCAATACTCGCCTTTCCCTCTAGGTGCCAGAAAAAGCAAACAGATGATAAATTCATTCCTGTTCTGTCTCTGTATTGCTGATTTTAAACCCTCTCCGAGTATCTTTGACCTTGAAAAGGTCATTCATTGCTTCCCTTCTGTTTTAGAACAATAATTCTTCAACTTGTTTGGTTTTCATGAATACTTCTTTTAAAAGTTTTTAGAAAGAAACTATTCCATTGCACTTTTTTGGTTTTTGTTTGGTCTTTGAGGCAGGATTTCATGATGCAGTCCAGGCTGGCCTGGAACTTGCTGTGTGGATTAGATTGGCCGTGAACTCTCCGGAGACCCACCTGCCTCAGTCTCTTGAGATGGGGATTAAAGGTGTGAGCTACCACACCTTGGCTCCATTGTACAATAAAGCACATTAAATTCCCCAGGTTTAATGTTGTCAGTAGATAGGATATTCATCTTAGCATAAATATTCACATATTATAATAGGCATCATTCTTTATGTCTGATGGACATATAGAAATTAATTCCACTATCCACATAGAAAATGCATAGGGAGGGGCTGGAGAAATAAGCCAGTGTTAAGAGTTCAATTACCAGCAACCATGATGAGTGGCCCTTAGCTGCCTGTAACTCCAGCTCTAAGGAATCTGACACCCTCTTCAGGCCTTCATGGCAACTGTATTCACACGCCCAGGGATACACACAATTTGTAAAAAAAAACAACCCAGAAAATGAATAAAAACTTTGAAAGTATGTCTTTTTCTTTCTTAAATTACATAGTTATTTCAACGACCCCATCAAGATTTTCTAATACAGTAAAACCACTAAAAATGCCCACGTTGGACCTAAAAGTTTGATGACAATGTAAGATTGTATTAGTGCAAATGAAGGAAAATTGTTTTACATTGTGGTAAAAGCAGTGAAACATAAAAGTTGGCCATTCCCTCCACTTAGGAAGTCCCCGGGGCAGTCACTCGACTAATGCTTTCACTACGGTGTTTGAGAACGGTGGCTGGGCTGGAGAGCAGGAGCCGTTCCCATTGGACCAGTAGATCTCGTGATTTAAATATTTGATATTAAAGAAATGAAAACTGGAGTACTCCTTTAGGGGGAAGGGGTTTTCCGGGCATTGGACCCAGAGTCTCATGCATGACACTAGTCAAGCGTCCCACGGTAGACCTATGTTCATGAAAGAGCACCTAGTATTCTATGTCTAATTCTTAAAACTTGTATCCAATAATTGTGACTACAGCCCCTACATAAAGAGGAGGAGGAATGGAAATAACTTTCAGGACAGTTGTTTTCAATTTCTTAAATCCCATGCCAAGGATTACATTGTGATCTGTCTTCAAAACTGAGTTTTTTAAAAAGTAATCAGTTAATTATGACTCACTTCTTGGTCTTTTATTCTTGTGGAAAAACAAGTAGTTGTAGGTTATAGACTGTTAGAAGTGTTTGTTACTCAGAATTATATATTCTCAGGTTAGGGAATGGAAGCCCAAAGGGTCTTACTAAGACATGTGCATATTAGTTGGACTTGCTGATCCTTAGTTAGGGAAACTGCCTAATCCAGTGTATTCAAGAAGAATTAGGATAGTCCAACCTGTTAGTTTCAAAACACCTTTTGTTCATATATATAGTATTTTTATACAATTAGTGCTTTGGATTATTTTTATTATACTATATACTCCTGACTTTATATATGGTAAATACCCATCATATAATAAAATCAAGTTAAAATAACCATCATAGTAAGTCAACCAAATTGGACTAATTTTGGCAGAAAGAGTGACTTGTGAATAAAATGTGCTGATGAATTCTGAAGACATGAAAACCGTCAAGAACCAATATAGACTGTGATGAAAAGGTTAGACAGAGGAGCTGGAGAGAGGCTTGGTGGTTAAGAGCACTTGCTGCTTTAGCAGAGGACCTGGTTTTGAGCCTCAGAACTCAACATAGTGGTTCACAACTATCCATAACTCCAGTCCAGGGGGACCCAGTGTGCTGTTCTGACCTCCTAGGCACTAGGCACACATGGACACATATATACATTTAGACAAAACATGTACAATAAATCTTTTTTTAAAAAGTTATATAAAGCAGTGAGGATTTAAACTCTGGTAGATTTACCAGACAAGACTCAATGTTTTGTTTCTCTAAGTTGTAACAAGTAATGTTTTGTATGAAATTGCCATTTAGTAAGCAAGTTAGATAGGTACAAGGTGAGATGTTTTCTTTCACTAAAAGTACATGTTTTGAACTGAGATGTTTGGTAGAATTGGGAAGTAAATGCAAACAGTTTTACTTTTACATGAGGTGCTGTATGCTGCTAAAAACAAACTGATCTGGCGGCTGGCCTCTAATTTGCCTTCCGCTGGTAGATGGTAGTAATAATTTTACAAGGTTTAAGTAAACTGGTATTTGTTGTGGGGGTAAATATTTTACAGTATGATTCAGAAACATTTTGTGTATAGGTTTTATTCGGTTCATAAAATTTTGATAGTCTATAAAAATATTCCCTGCTACAATAAAAATAATAAACTACCAGAATATAATTTTGATGGCCCAAAGTTACTATTTTTATTTATTGTCCTAAGAATAAGTTTATCTATGATTTTTTTTTATTCTTTGAGGATTTCATACACATACACAATGTATTTTTATCATATTCACCTGGAAAGTTCTAACTCTTGAACCCATCCCGACTGCCTCAGCCCCTCCCAATTCCTGTCTCCTACTATTTTTTTTAATAACTACCAGGTCCAATTTGTGCTACCCAAATACACGTGGGGGTGAGACCATTAAGAATGAGGTTTTTTGTTTTTTAAAAACCTGACATTAATTGTACCCTTAATTGTCCTGGACATTGTCCTTAATGCTTTTTTTTTTTTT
>CABHPP010144797.1:7009-23038 GCA_902168425.1 Peromyscus attwateri | reverse complement strand
AGCACATGTGAATATGTGGGTGTGCATGCAGAGACCATGGCAGGACATCTCACAGGAACATGCGGCCACGCCCAACTTTTTCTGTGGCACTGGAGATTTGAACTCAGATCTTCGTGCTTGCAGAGCAAGTCTCTCAGCCACTGAGCTGTTTCCCCAGTACTCTGGTAAAAATATTTAAGTGGGGCAGATGTCTGAGAAACTGCTGAGCTCCCCATCTTTGTGCAGGAGTGTTAATGCCTCAGGCCTGCGCTCCTGGAGTGAGCCGAGGTGAGTGATGTGCCTTGGTTTTGTAGACAGGATGCATTGGATTTTGCATGTGCATGTGTTTTAAGTTGAGAATGTGGAGTAAAATTCCTTTAAGATTACCCTTTCATGGAGTCCCTTAGAAGATGTCTCTGCACCCCCTACATGTAGACATACCCTACATGGAGACCTTGGGTGCAGTGTTGAATTTCTAATTCTTAATATATGTTCATAAAATGTTTTTGTCTGCCTGTTCAGGGTGCTCTTTTTTAATTTACAATCAATAAGAGCTCTTACTGAGGACTTCTTTATGAACAGTAAACTAGGTGAAGCGTCTCTAGGCGGAATGGAAACTAACCTGCCCCTGTCTCATGAATGTCATGAAGTCTCTTCATCAGCCAGTACCAGCCTCTGGGTCCTTTCATCTGATGCCAGGCACACCTGCCTGTGAGCATTCACCTTCCCTCTGTCTGGAGGTTATTCAGTCCTGAGCTGGGTGAAAACCATGCACACCCAGCAGTAGTGGAACAGAATAGCTCTCCATCACTTGCTGACTTTTGTCTTTTTGCAACTGAGCTACATTCTGTTGCCTTACCTGAAATATGTGAAGAACAGGGCAACTTTCATCCATTTTGTTTTGGCGAGGACGATGCAACCTCCAAACACTACATTGATTCAAATTCAGGAGAGACAGGTAAAATTTAATAAAGACACTTTAAGTCGTAATCCATTAACGCCTACATTGCTTACTTCAGGTAACTCTTGCATTTTACCACTTAGTGATCTGAGAAGCAAGAAGGAAGTGATGCCTTTTAAAATGAAGTATAAGAAAATTGCAATGTAATGATTTGGAATATTATGTGATTCTTTGCTTAAATATGGAGATTGGCTGGGCGGTGGTGGCTCACGCCTTTAATCCCAGGACTCGGGAGGCAGAGGCAGGTGGATCTTTGTGAGTTCAAGGCCAGCCTGGTGTACAGAGCGAGGTCCAGGAAAGGCGTAAAGCTACACAGAGAAACCCTGTCTCAAAAAACCAAAAAAAAAAAAAAAAATGGAGATTGGTGACATAAGACTCTTATGCTTAGAAACCACAGGTTTTTTTTTTTTTTAAAGATTTATTCATTTATTATGTATACAGAAGAGGGCGCCAGATCTCATTACAGATGGTTGTGAGCCACCATGTGGGTGCTGGGAATTGAACTCAGGACCTCTGGAAGATCAGTCGGTGCTCTTAACCTCTGAGCCATCTCTCCAGCCCAAAACCACAGGTTTTTATCCTTGTTAGACAACCCCCCCCAGTGTGTGTGTGTGTGTGTGTGTGTGTGTGTGTGTGTGTGTGTGTGTGAGAGAGAGAGAGACAGAGAGACAGAGAGACAGAGAGACAGAAAGAGGCAGAGAGAGAATGATCCCCTGGAGCTGGAGTTACAGGTAGTAGTGAGCCACATGAAAATCATATTCTACTGTCACATTTTTCCATGACCCTACTGGTTAAAGTCACTTATCCCAAAGCTCGATTTGAGCACCAGGCTTGGGGAGACATTTACTACTGTTCAGAGGAGAAGGAAACATGAAACATTAGAGCAGTGGTCTTCAACTTTCATAATGCTGTGACCCTTTAATATAGTTCCTCATGTCGTGGAGACCTCCAACCATAAAATTATTTCATTGCTCCTTCATGTCTTCGTCAGTGTTCTATTGCTGTGAAGAGACACCGTGACCATGGCAACTATTAAAAAGGAAAACATTTAATGGGCTGGCTTAGAGTTTCAGAGGTTCAGTCCATTATCATTATGGTGGGACATGGTGGCATGCAGGCAGACATGGTGCTGGAGCCAGGAGTTCTCATCTTGATCTGCAAGCAGCAGAAGGAGTCTCTCCCACTGGGCATGTATTGAGCATATATGAGACTTCAAAGCCCGCCGCCACAGTAACACACTTCCTCCAAATATTGCCACTCCATCTGGCCAAGCATTCAAACATGAGTCCATGGGGGCCATACCTATTCAAACCACACTTCATAACTGTAATTTTGCTGCTGTTATGAATCGTAGTGTAGATATCTGTGTTTTCTGATGGTCTTAGGTGACCCCTGTGAAAGGGTCATTTGACCCCCAAAGGGGTCACGATCACAGGTCGAAAACCGATGCGTCAGAGCGTCTCAAGGCAGAGGGATCTCTACAGTGGAGGAGGACCCAGAGTACTTCATGCATGCAGCATGTACTTCCCTAAGCTCATGTCCCTACCTTACTCCTTCCTTCTGGTGATGCTCAAGATTTATCTTGCACCTCTTCCCCAGCCTCTGATGGTCTGGAAATTTCTCCACCAGCTTCCAGGATAGTTCACTGGTGTCACCAGCACCTGGAGGTCCGGACATGAAGAAACAACTCACCCTCTGCCCTTTCTCCCCAACAACACGCACCGCCAAGGCAGGGCTGGCTCGCACTGCTCCAACCTGCCAGGCCCCCGCTCTTTGCCAATGCTGGCACTTCCCTTTCCACACTGTGGACGTGCAAGGGCAGACCGCCTAGGTGTGATTGCACTTTGCACCTTGACTGAAAGCTTGTTAACTACTGAAGCTGGAGGCAAGTGTTGGTTTCCAAGAGCTGTACCTGAACCTGCTTAATTGAGCCTGTGCTCATGTGCTGGCTCTTCCTTGCACTGGTGTGTGACCTGTAGTCTGCCAGGCTCTGGACCAGTCTGTAGGAAAATGCTTGGATGCTGTCCTCCGTTGTAGTTGACTTGTGTTTTCTTTTGCCCTGCGTTCAAGTATATCTCCTCATGTTTGTTTTTGAGGCTCGCTATGTAGCCCAGGTTATCCTTAAACACACTGTGATCTCAAATTCATGCTGATCCTCTTGCCATGGCTCCCCAAGTGTGAGAGTCACTTCCCTAGGCTTCTAAGTCTTTAAGGATCTTGAATGTGAAGGTACATAATTCTGATTAGTTAGTATTTTTTTTTTTACTTTACCAATATTCAGTCCAGTAACATGCAATAATAATTGTATTGTTTATATTCAACTAGGGCTACTTGCTAACTATCTTATTCTAAATGAGAAAGTAAGGCAGGAAAGAGTACAGTGAAAAGCAGGTTTCCAGAGGCAATCGAAGAGTAGCATCGTGTTTAAGAGCATGCTGTTGGGGTCAGGGCTATGTTTTGATCTGGATTCTGACACCAGTGGTGTGGCCTCAGCAAGTTACTTAATCTTTCTCAACTCTCAGCTTCCCTACAGAACTTAATAGGGTTATTGTAGGGGCTGAGTGAGCTAACCTCTGAATCATGCGCAGGGAATGATTGCTTGGTTTAACGAGCCGATCTCAGAGTAGGGCACCGCGAACAGCTTCAGAATTCATTGTGGTACTAAAGGCTGTCCCAAATAGCACAGCATGCTAGATTCAGGGTTGAGGCTAGAGTTTCTTAAGTTCTCTGTGAGAGTGGATGGTCCCAGATTCCGGAATGGAGTCAGGCTTATTAACAGAATCAGAGTGACTCGCTGTGGGAAGAAGGGGAAGGTGAGGGACAGGAAGGAATCCAGTGGACAGGTTAGCAGACACATCTGCTGCATCTATTCAGTAAATCAAGTCCCTGATGGCCCCTTTCCCAGCAGATTTAGTTACCAAATAGCCACCATCAAGTGGTGTCGATGAGGTAAGGTGATTACAGTCATAGTGTGAAGTACTCAGAGGATGTCAGAGGGATGGAAACAATGACTGATGGACCAGGTTGTCAGCGGGATAACTTTTTAGTAGAAATACAAACTAGATCTTGAGGAAGACGCCAATAAATACTAGAAAAAGAAAGGATAATCGTTTACCATGCAGCTAAAATAGCATTTTGATGAAATTGAAACATGGGAATGTGAACACAACTGGATTCTCTAATATAGTGTTTTCCCAGGGGAGTCTGACCTGTCTGCCTCGGGAGGGCATAGATTCTGAACCTGTCAGGACGCTTACACTAACCCACACCTGCGTCATCTTCTTGGCTGACATGGAGCCAGATTCACTTGGTGAGACCTGTTGTTGAACTCTGGCCTCAGAGTCTGAACCATGAGGCCTTTATGAGTGAGGAACATTAGCTCCAACTGTGAGCTGGCTTTCCACATGTCTCCTAGACTGGTTCTACAGCCAGTGCTCTGAGGAACGGGTTCCCACTAATGTACATTTGCAATAAAATGAGTTGTTCATGCCCCTGTAAGAAGTATCCCCTACAAGCAAAGAATCCTTAAAAGGTGGCCTCCCTTGGGTCTTAATGGAAAGATTCACTGACACCATTCAGTGGCTCTTATCTAATTTATCATGAGAATCTCTTGAGGAATTTTTATTTCAGAATCCCAGGCGGGGTGGGGATTAGGTCTGATCTAAAACCAGAGAAAGATCTGGAACATGCATTTGCGTGGGCAGTCTCTGAGCCACTAGCCACTGCTGCTTATAGGATCTGGCCAGTCAGATTCTTTTCCCCTAGCGGTCAGTACTGAAAGACTGTAGACATGCACAACACATCTTGAGTGGAAGTGATGAGTGCTGCTCTCTGAGTGACAGTGACATTTCTCCTTGCAGACAGGCAGTAAATGCCTGTGAGCAGACCGGGAAAAAAAAAAAAAAGCACATGGGAAAAGGAGAGACAGGCTGTGGCAGAGATGCCTGGGCAGAGCTGGCCACATTTTCTCTCCTGGCTTCCATGACATGTTCCTTTATCCTGTGACAAATCCCCTCTGTAGCTACAACCAGCACAAGCTGGTTTCTGTTACTCGTGGTTAAAGAGCCAGCTACTCCAAGCTTTACCAAAACAACACACACGAAGAACAGTCGCAGCACACACTTAAACACTCGATGGTAGGAAAGAGCAGCTGACTTCCCAAAAGAGCCTGGAAATGGGCTCCTGCTCAGCAGAAGCAAAACCCAAGCCCTCTCATCATTGAGTAGTTTATTCAACTTGGTATAAAGAGTGGCCCATTGCGGGGGAAAAAAGGAATTAAAGACACCACGTTGGTGGGGAGAAATTAAAAGAGGCAGCAAAGGCTGTGCACACATAAGCAAGGCTCAAATCAGCCTCCCCACAGGGAAAGGAAACAGAGCCAGTTCTGTGTCGATGAGTTCGGAGGCAGAGCCAGCTTCCCTCACGCTGATCTCAATATGTACCTGCTGTCTCTCCCTCTGAATGAGCCCGAGGCTGGCAGAGGTCTCATAACTGAGCTGAGGTTTTTGATTAGTTGGGTTTAGCTTATGGCAAAAATAATCAATGCTGCCTAAGAAACAGATAAAGCACATCTGTTCCCAGGTGGAAAGCAGCAAGTCACTGCCCCATAGAGGGTGATCCTTGTCAAGCTAGGATGGCCCTAGGGTCTTCCTGCACAGAGCGCTTTACTATTCTACTCTTGCAAATGAAAGCATGCCATGTGCGAGCTTCTGGCCACTGTCGCACACTTAAAACCCACCCACCCAGCCAGAGGACTGGGGCTTTGTAGGGGCATCTTCCAGCAGAGCACAGGCTGTAGCTGCTTATTCCTCTTATAACCTGGAGGCCAGAAACGGCTCTTGGATCAACCAGCCCTTCCTTGCTTGTTCCTGTGGCCACACAGTGGCCCCGAGCCCAGGCAGCCAGCTGGCTTGCAGATGTCTGAAGAGAGATGGGAAATGAACAGAACAGTTCTGAGACAGGAAAAGTAACCCAGGCAGCCATATTGGCTTCATCATGTCACTGCATCCCAGGAGGGACTGATGTGAGGGTGTCGACAATAGGGGAGTCCCCTCTTGGCAAAGTGTTCAACTGTGTGTATGATGGAAAGTATCCTTCGAGACAAGGAAAGCGTGGCCGTAGAAGCCCTCCTAACAGCCGGTGGGAAGTGACCAACACTTCCTTTTCCCACCTTCGTGTATGCAGTCAAGGACTGCTCAGCTATGACCTGGTGTGCATCACGGGATCTTCCTTTATGGTGGGAGGGCACAGAACAGTCCACAGAGGAAGAGGGAGACAGGACATGGAAAAGGGGTACAGCAAAACCAGGTGCAGAGTGTACAACTCTGTCATTCATGTACCCAGTCTGGGACTGGAGTGCAACTCTGTCATTCATGTACCCAGTCTGGGACTGGGGCAGGGAGAGGCCGATGAGTCGTTGTCCAACTCGGTCATGACATCAGAGGATACTCACAAAAAGTCAGCAAGGGAAGTGATCTTGCAGTGATATCTTTCAAGAAAAATGAAATTAGGGCCAGCAAGATGGCTGAGAGAATAAACGCTTTTGCAGCCAAGCCTGAGACCCGAGGTCAGGGCCCAGCACCCACGTGATGGAAGAGAGCTGATCCTGCAAGCCATCCTCTGACCTCCACATGTGTGCCGTGACACTTGTGCATGCCCACCAGTATGTTCACATGCACAGACGAGAAATGCATGCAATGCTATACAAACAGAATTTTGAAAAAGAAAATCAAAATTAATACAAAAGCTACATGTTAAATAATGTGCAAAAATAAATGTGGACAGCATCAACAGAGTGGGCACCACAGAAAGCGGGGAGGAGTGTGGTGCAAATATAGGGTTGGGACCATCTTTATTTAAAGCAGTTTTTTTTTTAAAGATGGATTTTGGTTTTGTTTGTTAGCAGTACTATGGATAGAACTCGGGCCCTAATTTTGACTCCTAAAAATATTGCATTGAAACATTCTTTTTCCTGTGTGTGTGTGTGTGTGTGTGTGTGTGTGTGTGTGTGTGTGTGTGAGAGAGAGAGAGAGAGAGAGAGAGAGAGAACCTCACATGCATGCCACAACCTGAGTGGAGGTCGGAGGTTAAAACCTGAGGCAGGATCTTGCGTCTACTGCTGGGCTGCATATTCCAGGCTTGCTGTCTCTTGAGCTTCCAGGTGATTCTCCTGACTCTACCTCCCATCTTACCATATTACTATTACCCGGGATTACAGATGTGCACCGCTACATCTGGCTTTTCACGTGGCTTCTGGGGACGGAACTCAGGTTGTCAGGCTTGTGTGACTAGTCTGGTGAGCCACCTCCCCAGCTGGCAAGGTGTTTGCTTTCCTTAAATTCTACGCCCCACCTGAGCCCCAGGAGACACTTTTTTTGGCCTGTTGATCCTTCTTAACCGAAGGAGAGAAGTACATTGAAAGCAAGCCCTTTATATAGCAGCAGAACACTGAGCCTCACAAAGGCCTATTGGATTTCCTGCATCAAAAGGGAGATTTCAACAGAGAGATAACCGAGGTGTTGAGGGTTGGCAGGGGAAGACAGGAGGAGAGGTAGCCATCCTCAGCATGTGTCATCAAACGGCCTGTGAAATGCCAGTGTTGGCTGATTCATGTGGCTGGGGTGAGTTCTGGACCTGCTTTCATGCAGGCTCACTCACTGTTACCTTGGTAACCTGCTTAACCTCCTGTGGTTCTCATTAGTAAAATAGAGCTCCCAATGTGTCCCTCACAGGGATGCTTTAAAGATAAAGGGACCAGGAAGTAAAGACAGACAATAAATAGGTGGAAGATAGATAAGAGATAAGAGATAGATGATAGATAGTGTGTTGGCAGGCAATAGATGGTGAATAGAGAGATGATAGATAGATGGGTAGAATTGTGGTGTATTCCTGGTATACCCTGGGTGCTCAAAAAATACAGCTATTCTCACTTCGGTGTAGCATTCTCCAACTTCTAAAAGCCTTGTCTCCTTATCTGCTCGTGCTTGGAACCTGACCCAGCTAACTTTCCAACTCCCGGAGGGTAGGCCAAACCAGTCAATTATGTTGCTTATAATACATGTGAGAAGTTGTCATTCAAGCAGGTCAGGGTTCCAGAAGGAAGAAAAGCCTGGATTCTCAGCTGTAGGACGGGTTGCTGTGTGCACTCAGGTATTGTCCTTACACGCCTGGGCTGCTTCTGTCTTCCTCCCCAAGTGAGCGTCAGAGCTGCCCTGTGGGATCTCCAGAGTAGTGGTACTACGCTGTAGGAAGCGGCACACTGGAGACCGGCTGTGTGAAGGTATCGTTCCGTCAGCAGCCTCACTTCCTCGTCAGGGCTGGTTCACTTGGTTCTGATACCGCACTTTAATACTTTTTACATGTGGCTTCTTTTCCTGGAGCTTTAGAATGGCAGACCTTTCTGCTGATGCTAACATGTGAGGGCTATGGAAGGCACTATGTGTTTCTGGCTGAATGGTTACTTTAAGTGCATGGGATAGCAAGATGGAAGTTCTGGTGTGAACACTATTCCCTTCCACAGGGAATGCGGAATGCTGCGACCTTCCTGTCTAAGGCAAATCTCCCTCTTGGTTCTGCCTGGAGTCCTTCAGTTTGTATACCTGATTAGATTTTTCTTTTTGAGTGTTCTGTTCAGCTACAGAGGCTCTCTGTGTGTGTTTGAATGATCACTTCTTTCTTTCAAGACGGATGTAGTAGATCACGAGAATTTTCAACCTTTTTTACTGTAATTGCTCAGAATTCTAGCTGTAACTGCAATCATTTTCTGGCCATTGAGAGAGCAAGTGCCACAATGATTGAGAGCCCAGGCTCACTAAATAAATGGCCTTCTGCTAAGTAAGGACGCAATAGCCTTCATCTGATAGGGTTAGAGTGAGAAGTGAAAGATTAATGTTTATAAAGGACTCAAAACGGTGCCTAATGAATAGTAACCACCCAGTAAGTGTTCACTTCTACTGCATCAGCCCCCATTGTGCTGGCTTTTATTGCACTGACCTCTGTCCAGGGGCAGACTTGGAGCTTGTCTGGGGGACATTCTCTTAAGGGTTCGAACTACCGCCTGCTACACTTCTTGGCAATGATTTGTCTCTGTCTGACTGTGTGGCTACGCTTTCTTCCTTTTTGAGATGGTGAGAGGGAGAATACAGACAGCCCCTTCCGGGAAGGCTCTTCCTCTTGCTTCCCTGCACCAAGCACCCCGCTTCTTCCTCTATCCATGCTGTCCTCCATTGCAGCCACAGACATCTCCGCCATTTTGCTGTACTGAGCCCGTGATGGATGGCCAGCAATCAGACTTCATAAATTATAGAGGGAAGTTTTCATTTAGTTAATATTTGATGGGTATCACTAACATTCAGCTCTCTGTACTATTTATTTAAGCCAAATTATTCTTATAAGATTAAATGATTACTACCTCTGTCATTTAAAGAATATTTTGTTTGTTTGTTTGCTCAATTAGAGTCAAGGTCTTGCCATGAAGCCCAGGCTGGCCTTGAACTATAAAGCTTCTTCCCTCAGCCTTTTGAGTGCTGGTATTATACGTGAGCCCCCCTAGACTCAGCTGCATAAAGACAATTCTAAATGACACCTGTTTAGTAGAGCAACAGAGGTAGCTGTGAAGTGCTGGACTATCAGAATGCGGACTTGGACGGCTAGCTGATTGAGGATGACAGGTCAGAGGATGTGTGACGTTGTGACCAGAAAGATTTATCTAGTTTCTGTGGCTTAGCTGCTGATGTAGGTAGGCTCTTTGGAATATAAACAAGAGGGCCATGGGCCTTACCCTTGATTTTCACTGTGCACAGGTCGATATCCTGGACCTGGAAGTATGGCTTATTCTTAGGATGGCATTACAGGAGCAGCATTTCCATCCCAGTTACTTACTCTTTATAAAATTACAAACTAAGGAGCTGGAAAGACGACTCAGTGGTTAAGAGCACCTGCTGCTCTTGGGGAAGACCGGGGTTCAGTTCCCGGGACCCACATGGTGGTTTCACAGCCATCCATCAGTCTGGCTCCAGGGATCCTGACACCTTCTTTTGGCCTCTGCAGGCACCAGGTACACATGTGCTGCATAGACATCCATGGAGGCAAAATGCTCATCACATAAAGTAAATAGATCTAAAAAAAAGCTAAAATTACAAAACAATACCCAAGATCCCCTTTGTGCAGTTTCTCCCATAGAAGTGAACATCAGTCTATCCATAGTTTGCACAAATACATATTTGAAATTGTTAACCGAAAAAAAATTAAATTTATGATTCTTTCATCCAAAGGCCTAATAGAAGGAAATAACTTGTTTAGCTTTAAAAAGAAAAAAAGAAATTGTTGCCTATAATCCATCACCTGGGAGAGTAGAATATGAAGGTCTTGAGTTTTAGGCCAATCTGGGCTATATAGAATAGCAAGACCCTTCCCAAGCCGAAAACAAAACAATGAAGCAGAAATCCCTCAGTTGCAAGAGGGTGGGTGAACCCGGAAGCTATGGTGCCAAGTGGAATAAGACAAGCTCACCTCCATAAGGAATCTAAAGCAGCCACAGTCATGGAAACAGAGAGGAGGAGGATGAAGAGGGGGTGAGACAGGGGAATGGGGAAATGAGAAGTGTTAGTCAGAGGGCACAGGATGCGTCATAGGTTGGGTTTTTACAGAGCTAGCTTATCACGTAGTGACAGTCCTTAATAACTGTATTGTATAGCTGAAATTTGGTGGGGATAGACTGTAAATGTTCACATACAGAGTGAAGAACAGCCATGTGAGAGGACATGTGCCGAGTAACGTGATCATGGCAGCTTGTGTGTTATGAATGAAAACATCATGCTGTACACTCTAACTATGTGCAGTTTTCTTTTCATTACACCTCAGTACAGCTGGAAAACATGATATGAAATAGAAACTGATAACTACTCCTGCACTGACTTACTATGAAAATCTCTCTATTTCAGACACTCTCATGTTGATGTGTGAATTTGGGAAACACAGAAAAGTGTTTTGAAATGAAGAATGCCCAAAGAGTGTGAGCATCTGATTCCTGTTTTGAGTTGGAAATTAGTGTTTGTAAGTGTACCATTTCAAAAATAACAAAATGGGTATTTAAAAAAAAATTTTTTTTTTTACATCTGTGCTCTTTGTGACAAGGTAGTGGGTATGGAGGCACAAGCATGCAGTTCCACCACTCTGGGGTGGGGGGTAGAAGCAGGAGGAGCATGAAGGGTTTGAGGCCAGCCTGGGCTAAGTGGAAGGATAATGACTTTGAGGCCAGCCTGGGCTAAATAATACGACTTTATATTTTAAAAAAGTAAATTTAAAAAAAAAAAGATGGTTAGAAATATTTCTGGTTGGCACCAGCGTGGATTCCTGGCCCTAGGGAGGTAGAAGTGGGAGGGTAATGGGTTTGAGGATAGCCTGGGCTACATAGTGAGACTTTGTGTCAAAGAACACCAACAACAACAAAAAGAAAAAACCATAGTTCCTAAAGATTTCCAGATGGCCCACAGTATGTGAAAAGGCACACAACAGCATTATTAATCAAGGAAAGTAAAATAAAATAGAAAAGCACGATGCCCTTGAGGAGAAGAATTGCCAAAGTGTGATGTCGTCACGGATCAACTATACAGATGTGAAAAGTCCATGAACTGAAAATGCAATCACATGGATTGTACATGTCTAAATGTGCTCTTGTGAAATTAACCAGTTACCAAAGACTACATATTACATATTTCTCGTTATGTCACAGTTAAAATGAGGACATCAACGCTAAGCCATTGTGTTGGAAGTCTACCCCAAGAAGTGATAAGTGGGGTAAAAGCAGTGGCTGGCCTGGAAGTCACACTCCTGGGGTGGGTAGTGAGAGGAGAGGGCGTATGGTGTTGGCAGTGGGGGGTGATAAGACTTTTGGGGTGCTGGCAACATTTATTTATTGGCCTTTGTTGTAATTATATATTTCTTATGTTCATTACTGCGCTGTGCATTTTTATTTTGTATATTCCCTTTTGTGCACTCGATTTCACCACTGAAGGTTAAAACAAAACCATAAAATTCCCCTTGATGGTTCAAGACAAAAAAAATGAAATCAGAGCTCATTAGAGAGACCCAAGGGCAGAAGCCTGCATGGTTCTATTTTTAAACTAATAAGTAAACAAGGCAGAGGCCTCAACACTAACTTCCCACAATTTTATAACCAAAACCCAGGTCATCCTATTTCCCTGAAACGTTATAGAAGCAAAACACAGAAATAAGCCTTTTATCTTCTTAGACGCAATGAAGCTCAAACCTATAGCTGTATGCAAATCACACTGTAGACTTCTATTTGATTTAAAAAAGAATACATGACAGCTAGGCATAGTAGTTCATGCCTGTCATCGGAGTACTTGGAAGATGGAGGCAAGAGAATCCTAGGTTTGGGATCAGCTTGGGCTATCTAGGGCTATTTATCACAAAGAAACAAGCATGCATAAACAAGTAAATAAAAACAGAATACATGATGGCTAGTCATGAAAAGCTTCAAAATGTGTCCTCCTGGAGACGCTTAGCTGTAAAAGTGAGCCTTTGGGCCATTTTTGGTTTTGAAATCTCTGTTTGCACATTATACTTTCGTGTGCTGATGAGACTATAAGATCAAGCAAACAATTTTATTTTTGACAAGTCACAGGAGCCAAGGAAACTAAATATAGTTCCTCAGCGCGGTTTGGGCTGGGTGTGTGACATGTGGTCTTGTGGCAGACGGCTTACCTCACATGTGTGAGGCCTTATGTTCCATCTCTGCACACAGAAAGAGCTGGGGCAGGGGACTGCATGTTAGTCTGGAGAGAGATGCTTTCTGGATTTTATGCTTGAGCAGACTTAAGCATGTGTGCAGATCTCTGAAGACCCATAAAATGCTCTGCAGTCATCATCGTCAGCTGAATTTGATTGAGCAAACACTGAATCAAAACCCAGAGAAGGCATTTGTTGGGTCATTTACATTGACAAAATCCTTTGTTTTCCTTGGTCGAAGACCAGTAGTATGGTAGGAGCTTTGAGAGAAATGCTGCTGTTTCTTTTAAAACCAAAAATTAGTGTGTGTTTGTGTGTGTGTGTGTGTGTGTGTGTGTGTGTGTGTGTGTGTGTGTGTATAAGTGCATCATACATTACTTGCACATGAGAGAGTGTGTGGAGGTCAGAGGTGTTGTGAAGTATTATTTTAACTGGGCAAAGATGTGTTACATTTGTTTATGTACAGAGTGTTACTTTAACTGTGTAAAGGTGTATTACATTTGTGTCTGCTGCCATTGTTAATGATGTAAAGGTGTGTTATATTTGTTTCTGCTGCATTTGTTTAATTATGTAAAGATGTGTTGCTGTTGCACCTTACCTGCCTAAGGTACCTAATTGGTCTAATAAAAAAACAGAATGGCTAATAGCTAGGCAGGAAAAGGATAAGCAGGGCTGGTGGGCAGAGAGAATAAATAGAGAAAGAGAGAGAAGAGAAGAAAGAAGAGAGGAGAGGAAGAGGAAGAAAGAGAGGGAGCCGCCCTGGGGCCAGCCAGGCAGCCTCCAGCCAGCAGACACATAGTAGGGCATATAGAAAAGGTAAAAAGCTCTGAGGCAAAAGGTAGATAAAGAGAAACAGATTAATTTAAGTTAAAAGAACTAACCAGAAATGAGCCTAAGCTAAGGCCGAGCATTCATAACTAATAAGAAGTCTCCATGTCATGATTTGGGAGCTGGTTGGTGGCCCTAAAGAAAAAGCCTGGTACACAGAGGACAACATCTTGTGGAACTGGTTCTCTCCTTCCACCTTTATGGGGGTTTCGAACTCAGGTTTCCAGGTTTGCAAGGCAAATGCCTTTAGCCACTGAGCCCCCTCCCTGGCCCTCTGCTGTGTCTGTGCTGTGGCCTCTACAGTACATCATGGAGGCTCCGCCCATGTGTGCCAGCTAGCCTCATCCTTTGGAGAGAGTTTCTTCAGCGCTCCCCCTGGCCTTCCCTTTCTCCCTTGGCTCTTTTTGTTGTCTTTCTGGACCTGGACCTTGATAGCCTCCACTGCAGCTCATCTGCCAAGTCTGCCCAACTCCCAGCTCAGGGCCAAGGCTTCTCGGGGCACCTGGGAGTTGTGGGTGCTGCCCACTGTGATTCACACGGTACCTTCTCATGCTTCTACCCCTTTTTCAAGGCACTGCCCTCTTCTCCAAGCTCCACTTTAACATTTTTGTTTCTATTCATGTTCTATGTGATTGGTGTGAGGATCCCTCGGGTGCCTAGTTTGTAAGTGTTCTCCGAGGCTCTGGGGTGTCAGGGGAGGTCACTGGGTGCCTGTATCCTTAGGATTCCTGGGAATTTGACATCAGAAGGATGCATTCCTTTTAGTCGGAAAGCCAAGCATATGAGTTCTCAGCTCTGGGCCTGGGTGCATCTGTTTGTGTTTGACCTACTTCCTTCCCACCCTTTCCCCTAAAGCAATAGGCAAGGAATTATTATATAGCATCACATTAGAATTCTCCGTGCTGTTAATCTATTAACGAGTCATTAAAACAGATCATCTTGATGAAACTCAGTTTGATTAATCATGTTCCTATTGTCAATTACCCAAGTTGTTTTCAAGTCTTGCACTGTCTTTGATTTTTGTGGATTTTTTTACACACACACACACACACACACACACACACACACACACACACACACGAAGAAAGATGTAGCTCAGGCTGGCCTCCTAGGTAGTCAAGGGTAGCCTTGAACTCTGCCTCTGAAGTGCTGGGATTACACATGTGGGCCGCCCCTCGCAACTCCAAGTTTTGCTCTAATAAGCACAAATGATAGAAAACCTTTATCCGTTTAGCTTTTCATTTTTATTTCCACATGATGTAAGGTACGTTCCCACAAATTAATTCTTGAATATTTTCAGGCTTTTGACTTGGTTAAGTGATTTTCCACAAGGGTAGCGTTTGCTGACTGTGTTTTTTTCTCTGTTCTTTTGTAAGTCCTGGGTGTTACAATCATGTGGAACCTTGGCCAGCTTCATGGTTGAAGGTCACCTTGCCACTTGGACACCCACTTCACAGATTCGCTCTCCAAGTGAATCACTTGGTGCCCGTGTGCTCGTTGGTGCTTATTTCATTATAGCCTTGGCTCTCTCCAGACCCTTACCATCACAGCTGCTAACTGGGAAGGAGGCCACCACCATGCCGAGGAAGAGATTTGAAGAAACATTTGTAGTCACATAACACCTTCCGTATATGTTGGAAATATAGTAACAGTATCTAGGCTTAAAGATCAGACCTGCCGTCTGCTTTCTGACGTCTGTTTGTACTCTACCACTCGACAATCGTTGTCCACCGGCCCTGTCTCAGGAAACGTGAAAAACAGCACACAAAACATGTTCCCTCGGTGAAGCATCCCACCTATCGAGGAGAGCAAGGAAGTGGACAGAATATGCTTGCTAGCCAGTGAATTAAAAGATGGAGGTCCTGGGGAGGAGAGGAAAGCTGAGTAAGGAGGCCGGAGGGCCCCAGGGAGTAAAGAGACTGAGGATTTAAATGGGGAGGTCAGAGGACACCTTAGTGAGAAGGGGACATTTGATCAGAGCCGTGAGAGATGGGAGACTGAGCGAGTAAGGCCTGGGTGGATGGGTCCAGAGGAGGTACTGGCCGGGGAAAGGTTTCTGAGGTAGGAAGAGGAACAAAGAAACCAGGGTGGCAGACACAGACCGACTCACAGACGCAGGAAGAAGAGTTCAGAGAGGTCAGATGGTGACTGTGTAGGGTCACCGACGGCACAGTAAGAATTTGGGACTTCCTCAAAGTGAGATGGAGGTAGCCCTGGTGGGGTAAGACCTGTCTTGTGTTTTCAAAGAGCCCCCTGGTCACCTGCTGCCTCACAAAGAGACCACAGAAGGGTCAAGGGCAGGGCGGGCAGGGTAGATAGAGTGCTGTAAATACTCACTGTTAGAGGTGGTGAGTGAGAAAGCCCAGGGTCCTTGTAAGGTCCTTGAGATTCCCTGATGGGGGGGGTGGTGTGAGGCAGGAGAGACGGGGAATCCAGGAAGATTTTTTTTCTCCCCTTCTTTCTTTTCTCCTTCAGTTTTTTAATTGTCCTTTTAAAAAATTACTTGTTTT
>CABHPP010144796.1:25160-42728 GCA_902168425.1 Peromyscus attwateri | reverse complement strand
TGTGTGTGTGTGTGTGTGTGTGTGTGTGTGTGTGTGTGTGTGTGTGTGTAGCATCTGAGTTGTGTGCCCCAGGACCAGGGAAAATACTGCTCCACAGTAAAGAATCACTATCTTTTGCTGGAACCTACTTGAATTATTATCTAGACATGTGATCTCGTTGAAATCGTCTACCCCTATGTACCTTGTATTCTGTAAAATTAGGACCAGAAAGAGGTGAGCTTCCAGGCCATTTGAAGTTCAAATATAAAAATCTCTGCATTATGGAAGGCTATCATTAATCTTGTAGACACCAGCCACAAAACATATATTAAATATCACCAGAATTTCTTGCTGATACATTATGGATCTGACAACCATTATTTTACTTCATTTACTCTCTAAACTACAACTCAGTATTTTTAAATAACCAATACTGACTTTATTTCTACTATTTGGCTCAGAAATTTATGCACTTGAATGTTTTCTAGTTTTTCCCTAGGAACTGGGTCAAATAAGTGTCATTGTGTTTTTGGTTACCACTATAAACTGTATTTTTTCTGCACTAAAATTTGTGAGGTCCTTTCTTAGGGCTTCTATTGCTGTGAAGAGACACCATCATCACAGCAACTCTTATAAATGAACACATTCAATTGAAGCTGGCTTACAGTTCAGAAGTTTAGTCCATTATTGTCATGGTGGGAAGTATGGCGGTACACAGACAGACATGGTGCTAGAGAGGTAGCTGAGAGTTCTACATCTGGATCCACAGGCAGAAAGAAGAGAGTGTGAGCCACTAGGTCTGGCTTGAGCTTCTAAAACCTCAAAGCCCACCCTTAGTCATACACTTCATCCAAGGAGGCCACACCTACTCCAACAAGGCCACACCTCCTAATAGTGCCACTCCCTATGAACCTATGGGAGCTATTTTCATTCAAACCACCACAGGTCCCTTGAGACTTCTTGGTCTCTTGAAGTCATTTCTGTTTAGCTCCTTCTACTCCTCATTTTCCAAGCCAGCCACCCTGCTCAATGTGGATTAGAATTCTTGGGAGATCTCACCAAATAATTGGCTTTCCCTGAGATAACTGGTTTTGGGTAGACCACGGAAGTATCACTCCTTTTGGGAGTCTGAGGTCAAGACAGCATCTGGATTCCTGCAGATGTAGATTGTAGTTCTCTCAGTGTACAACACTATTTCAGTGCGCATATGACAATTGTATAGGGCATCTGTTTGGACACTCTAGTATAGCTTTCTCTGGTAGTTAATTTTGGCTTTGTTGACATTCCAAGGGCTCAAACACAAGTGACATTCTTTTGTTCTTTGTCTTAACCATCTCTTAGAACATTGCTATCTGTGAAACACTTCTTTCTTTATAATTTTTGGAAATAACCACTTAAGATAAAGTAGATATTTTCTTGTCGAATATCTTTCTGAAATGAATGAGATGTTTTTGCTGTGAAAAAAATATCTCTAAGACAAAATGACATTTTATTTTACACGCAGAATGAAACTACCTCAAAAATAAAGTTTAGAAGAATGTCACACAGGAGCTTCAACTCTTTTTTTAGAAGAAAGATTGAAGGAGTGTGGCCGGGAGGACTGGGAGGGGTGGATGGAGAGGAAACTACGGTTGGGATATATTGAAAATAACAACAACAACAAAATTAAAATAAAATAAAAAAGAAGAAATATTGGACAAAAGTTGAATGATGTATCATATCTAATATCTGGTGAAACAACATTTTTAAGGAAATTGTCATGAATTAAACAATAGAATTGGTCTTCTATTTTGGAATATCATCTACTTGTGTATGATTTATAGAGAAACATATTACAGTAGACCAACAAGCATGGGCATTTAGTGGATGGATGCCTGTGGTATTGCTCCAGACTTTTTATTCTTTCCAAGTAGGAGCCAAGGATAGGATCTGGTATATGTCTCCTGCTTTCTTCTTTCAATATACAACATCCAAAATTGCCTTTTCTAAAAACAACAATGTGTCATTAAGAGCAAACATTTCTTCTGCTCTTTGTTGGGTCAACTCACAGTAATTAGAAAAGAAAACCATATGACTCAAATGCTCCTCTTCTATGTTGGCCATGTACTAATTAAATTGGTCCAGTCTGTGGGATTGTCATGGCTTTCTAGAATTCTCAGAATAGTCCTTGTATATCTTCACTCAGAACAATGTTTAATGTGATAGAATGCTGTCTTACCACAGAAGCATATTGACTTCTCACATGACTCGGTGCAAGGATGCCCTTCCTGTAGGCCATGACCTCAAAAGTGTTATGCAGATGGATGTCTTGTAGCCCATCTGAAAGCTGCAGCTTTTTCTGGGATCAATGTCATTTTTAATTGCTATGTAACTGTCAGTCACTTCCAGTTTTCTTCTTTCTCTTCTCACTGTTTTCTGGCTGGAGCACAGAACAGCAAATTTGGACTTTGGGAAGAGATCTCAGAAGATGGTTTACCTTTGTAAACTGTGAAGTCCTTCAAAAGGGAAGGAAAAAGTTGCTTTTTACAAAGACATTTTCTAGAATTGCTTCCAGCTAGATTCTCCAACTTTACACACACACAGGCACACACACACACACCACACACACACACAGACACACAGACACATACACACACACATACACACACACACACACACACAGAGAGAGAGAGAGAGAGAGAGCGCTTTCCTGACTTTCTCTCTTTGATTCTTCATTGCTTTTCTTAAATCTTCATTTTATCTTCTCCTTTAAACCAGACCCTCCTAAGTGGTTTTCTTTCTTTCTTTTCCTCCTGGATTCCCACTGATAACAACATAGGGGACAGTCTTAACATTTAGATTTGATCAAGACAAGACCAAAAGCCCTCAGAACTTCACATAATCAAAGAATAAAGGTTATAGCAGAAGAATTATTAATACTAGAGTCATTAACTTGTGATAACAGGTAATGCCTCTGGCTTTGGAAAGACCAAGAGGCACTATTAAAAGTAGATTGCTTGCTGCATATCTAAGTGGCAACCACACAAATTTACTGCAATAAATTTAATCTAAAATTTTCTGTCTGCGCTGAGCTTTGGATCCGGAAAAAGACAAAAGATCATTTCATTAGTTAAGGACCTACTTAAAATATAAATCTATTATTTTTCCATACTACATACATGGAAATGACTTTTTTTTTGTTTGCCTCGAAGCCTCCCTTTGTCACCATCTGGATAACTTCAAAACTAAGCCTACCATTTTGAGGGCATTTCAATGGGCAGTCTTTGACTAGTTTCTTGTTAGTGTTATTTTGAATTTCATGATCCCCTAGCTGTCATCTAGAACTTAAGGATGGCTCAGATTTCAGCAGCTAAGTATGTTTGGTAAGTGGTTGCTACATCTGCTGATAAAATTGCCTGGTTTTATTAGCCATACGTGCTAACACGGGTTCCCACAGCAGGAGGGGACTCAGCACTCCCCCTTGGCATTCTTCTTCACTGTTGTGGGCTGTTTGCAGAGAACAGACAGTGCCTGTGGTCATCACATAATCAGTGTTTCTCCCACGGCTGTGACCCAGAGGACACTGTGCCTCTTTCCAAGGAGAGGCTGAAAAGGGCCCTGGGAAAGGCAAATATAAGATCAAAGGGTTAGGGAGACCTCTAGAAGATGGTCTAAAAGTAAGATTTAAGAAGACAAGGGCAGAGGTGCCTAGAAAACTTGCTATAATGACAGTTTCTGTATAGAAGCATCGCATGGAGAAGCAATAGTGTGTTCTAAAAACACAAGAAAATCATCCTAAAATGAGTCGAGAAAAATGTGAGCCTACATCGTCACACTACATGCCGATGATTCTTTGCACATGATGAAAACATCTCTAAGACACTGTAGCTATTCCCTGTAGCAGAGGGATGTTTTACATTTGAAGCAGAATATAAATACAATGTAAGATGGCAGCATATGGTAAGAATGGAGACCATGCCATCTGATGCAGTCAAGACTTCACACTGGTCAGAAACGTCTGCAATCCCAGCATGCGGGAGGTGTAGGCAGAAAGATCACAAGGTCAAGCCCTTTCCCAGCTGCATAGTGAGTCTGGAACCAGTTTGGGCTACATGAGATCCTATCTAAAAAAAGGACTCCATTCATTGCAAATAGGCACACTTTTTTGGCCAGGCAAAGCCTGTGTCATAAGCTGATAAAACGATCCCATTGCATGCCCCATTGCTTTCCCAGGTGACATGAACAGCTGCTGAGAAATCCCAGACCTCAGTTACTGCCAGACCACAGGCTACTGAGGCCAGAAAACAAAACTATGACTCACAGTGATCACTCACTGTCCCCAAGGTGGAGACAGGGACAACCACACATAAGCCGGGTGCTGGGAAACAGACCCCATTACCCATATGTCTGTTTCCTGGCACTCACTCTTGGTTGAATTCAAAGCTGTTTGGAACTGTGGGAAGGAGTCTTCACCATGCAAGAAGAATCTTTTCTCTAAAATATCTGGTTCAACTTCTATGCCAGATTTCCCTAGGATTCTTTATTTAAGTAAGGTGTATTGACTGTCCGTCCCTATGGTGTTTAGCCTCCTTCAGAGCCCATGAGCATGACAAGGAAAGCGAGCCCATTACAATTCTGATATGAGACTGGGGCAGATGAGACTCAGTTTCAGAATCTGACTGTTGAGACTGGAAAACTTTAAAGTTTTGTAAATAAGGTGTCAAATACTTGAAAACAACTCAAATATCTGTTGATTTGGATCAGGGTTTGAAAATGCAATGCTTCCCAGAGCTAGGGGGAACCATGGGCCCTGCTCTCTGGGTTGTGCACAGGAAGAGAGGGGAGAACAATGGCGTGCTGCTCGAACCAGGTCTTTTCCAGTCTAAAAACTGAAGATGGGAGCTGAACCCTAACCCTAGTTAGCTGTTGTCACATGAGAATGTGGAACTGACATTGTTAGTTCTTCCAGTAGGTTTTGTAAGTCAAACCTTAGAAATCAAGCTTGTGAGGTGAGCCCCTTACACAGCAATGCTGTCCACTAATTCACATCATCTATGAACAAAACTTGTGGTTCAGGTAAGATATGTACAGGTTACATGGTCCTACAGTTTTTGACCTATAGTTTACCCAGGGCCTAATGTACTCACAGTGCACTTCGAGATCCCCATTTGCTTTAAGTAGCAGTTCTGGCTCTCTTCACTACCAACAGCTGAGAAGGGTGAACATCTGTCTGAAAGGTTCTGAGAGTGTAGTATGACACCACTGTCAAGGTGAGCATTGTTCAATGTCTCTTTCCCCCTTAAAATGCTAATTTTACCTTTTTCTCCCTAAGACACTTGGATTTACTCTATTTATTATTTAATTTTATATTTTACCTTTGTGCCTTGAATATAATTTCAATGAATAACTGTAAAGCTGAATGATTGAAATGTAACTGATATATCCAGAAGATATGCCCTGCTTTCTCTGTTCACGTATCTCAGAGTGAGAAATATAAATAGTCCTAGGTTGTAAAGTAAAGTGGTCATTCTAAGGTGCTGGAATTGGTAACATCGCCAGGCATCAATGGAGCCATTCACCAAATACATCCTAGTAAAGATTTTAGTGGAGTCCTGGGATTGTCACTCTTATCATCTGGATCATCTCCCAGATTTCTCTCATTCCTTTTCCTATACACTTTCATGAAACACCTACCGCATCTCCCAGACAAGAGACAATGTGAATTAGTGGGCGGCATTGCTGTGTGAGGGTCTCACTTCCTAAGCTGGATTTCTAAGGTTTGATTTAAAAAAATTACCGGAAGAACTCACAATGTCAATTCCACATTCTTATGTGACGTCAGCTAACTAGGGTTCAGCTCCCATTTTTAGTCAGGGAAGTAATGACATTGTAATTCAACAGA
Source organism: Peromyscus attwateri (assembly GCA_902168425.1). Classification (NCBI taxonomy): domain Eukaryota; kingdom Metazoa; phylum Chordata; class Mammalia; order Rodentia; family Cricetidae; genus Peromyscus; species Peromyscus attwateri. Next base: position 36,868 of record CABHPP010144796.1, on the reverse strand, counting down.
AAGTGAAATCAGAGGTGTCATGGTGGAATCTAGTGACTGGACACAAGAAGTTATGCTCTATTATGATCTATATATTCCATCTTTTTCCTCACTCAGGATTCATTCAAATGTCTACAGCTGCACAAACCTACTAGTACAAAACAACCATAACTCATTATTGCCTGTCGTCTGTTTTATGGGCTGATTACAGGAAGCTAGATGATCCTTGCTCAGCATTGCTCTCTCTGTGTTGCAATCAGACAGTGACTGAGCCTGGAGTCATCTCGAAGGTTTCCTCCACAATGACTTGACTGGAGTCACCCCGAATACTTCCTCACTGCTGGCCACTAAGTTGCAGGGCTCCTAGTGGAGACTGTTTCCTACAACACTTCTGTGCTTTTCACCATGGCTCTTCATCCAGTGACAGTTGAGGATTATGGGCAAACAGCCCAGGAGGAAATGATCTAGGTAGGAGCTAGACAGCCTTTTCTATACAGAAATCATGGGAGGTGGGATATAGGATCTACTTCTTGAAGGGAAAAGTAGGGAAGAGTCTGTTTTGAAACCATAAACCTTTTTATTGTCCTAAAGCATCTTCTGGAGGAAAGAGTTACTTTCTCATCACATTAAATTCTTAGGTAATTGACAGTGCTCAGGGGTCAGGTGGTGACACTAGAGCTAGGGATCTTAAAGGGACCTGAGTTTGGTCCCACAGCTGAGATTCACATGTCATAAATTATGGAAACCATGAAGTAGCTAGAGCCAGAGTGAAAACCTACTACACTGTCTTGGAGCATTAACTCAAATATTTGGAAAGAGATAATAATATCTCTTGTATAATTTTTAAAATATTGTTTTTAGATTAAAAAATAATTTGAAAAATTTAAGGGTTTTAAAGGATCGTTATTGTAACAGCCATACATACAAAGCACATTTTCCCACCTTTTTTAAAATTTGAGAATGTTATATATGTATACAGTGTGTTTTGATCAAATCTGCCCTCAAGTCCCTTCAACTCTTTCCAGATGCTACCCATCAGCTGTCCCTCTCAATTTCATGTATTCTCTCTCTCTTTAAAAGCAAACAAGCAAATGAGGCCAGTTGATGCTGCCGGGTGCAGGACTGTCCACTGGGGCATGAGCAACCTACCCTGGGACACATTCCTGAAGAAAACTGACATCCACTGAACTTTAATAAAAATAATAAATAAATATTTCCTCCCATGAGGTCCTTTAAGAGCCTCCTTGAGTCTCAGCCTGAGTATTCACTTTCCGTTTCCACATCACTGTGTGTCTTGGAAGGGTTTATGAATCCTTTTACAATCCTTTTACTTCACTATTAAAGTCCAAGAATAAATATTTGTTCTAGTTATGAATTGAGGGTAAGTCCCACTGATTAGAAGACACCTGCTCCTTCCTCCCAGTGCTGCTGTGGGGACATTGCAGTAATGACTGGTTTGTTGTTGCTGTTGTGATTCTCCACTCTGTAGGCACAACTGCAAGTACCAGAATGCTTTGCTTGTTTGCTTGCTCCCTCCCTCCCTCCCACTCTCCCTCCCTCCCTCCCTCTGCTCCTTCCTTCCTTTACGCTCTCAGCATTTTTACTTTGAGTAATGCTAGACTACAATAATTAGTGTTTGAATATTCATTTTTATTCATTGACCTGTCTTTTTTAGTGGCTTCTTACAAGAAAATGATTTCACTTTTGGGAAATGTTGTGTGCCTTGGTTTTGTGTGGTCTTTGGGAATGCCAGGCAGTCCCTTCCCATTCTCTTGGGTCACCTTCCACTATGGTCCTTAGCTACAGATCAAAGCTATAACTAAATTGAGCCAAATTAAGAGATGAACTGCCATGCATCATTAAGTTAGACTTAGTGGCTTGAGATAATAAAACTTGTACTTTCACAGTTCTAGACGCCGGAGTCCAAAATTGGTTTCACTGGGCTCCAGTCTAGATGTCAGCAGGACTGTTGGCTGCTCTGGAAGCAGGAGGAGAGAATCTGTTTCCTTGGCTTTTCCAGATTCCATATGCCATCTGCATTCCTTGGCTTGGAGTGCCTTCTCCCCCTTGAAGGGACAGCACTTTGCTTCCTTTATTACTTCTCTGTCTGACTTCTCCCAGTCTTTTATATGATCTTTGAGATGACATCAACCTGCTTGGCTAATCTGGGATTATCTCTCTATTTCCAGGTCCTTAATTTAACCACACCTATAAAGTACCATTTGTTATGAAAGTTAGTAAATTCACAGGTTACATTACCAGTGATCTGGGACATTTGACATGAAGACAACAGGATTGATGCAGAGCCAAGTGTGTGGAAAAACAGGCAAGGCTTTGATAGGGGTTTGAGCTCACAAACAAAAAAGGATTAATCATTGACCATAATAGGAGAGCAAGCTGTTCTCTGAACACAGAAAGGGGGTGGGTATTGATTTGGTGGGGTAGGCTCACAGGCAGTCCTCATCTTGCCAGAAGGACTTCAAGTGCTTAAGTTGCTGTAGCTCCATAGAGAGCAATGGGGCAGACAGAAGGAAACATGGTCATTCTTCTAACAGCACTCACCTTTTTAGCTAAGGGTCTGGGAGTTTGTGGTGATATTTTATTTGTACTCTAACAAATAAATCTTGCCTGGGGATCAGAGGACAAATTCAGTCACTATATTAAACATAGAGGTCAGGCACTGGTAGCACGCGCCTTTAATCCCAGCATTCAGGAGGCAGAGATTCATCTGGATCTCTGTGAGTTCAAGGCCACACTGGGAACAGAGCCAGGCATGGTGGCACAGGCCTTTAATGCCAGCACTAGTTAACCATAGAGGTCTGGAGGTCTGTACAGATAGACAGGAAGTGATTGAGCTGGGCAGAAAGAGGAAGTGATGTAGCTGGGTGGAGAGAGGAAGTAAGATGGCAGGGCACAGAAAGGTGTATAAGGTGTGAGTACACAGGAAGTAGCTCTCCCTTGGGCTGAGGATTTCCTAGAGGTCGGAACTTGTGGCTGGCTTGTTCTATTCCTCTGATCTTTCAGCTTTCACCCCAATACCTGGCTCCAGGTTCTTTATTAATAAGACCTTTTAGCAAGTTGTGTCACAGGAGTTTGCTTTCTGTACTCCCGTGGTGGTTCTCCACTGCCTCAGTTACAGAGATCACATGCAGACATTTGGTAGGTAATTGTTTCGTCTAGACAAAAGGTGGGCATGTATCTCAGCAGGAAAACCAAAGGCTTCCCTGCTTCTGTTGCTCTTTTTCCAATGCTGAGGACTGAGCCCAGAGCTCATGCATGCTAGGTTCTACCAGGAAGCCATATCCTTAGCCTAGAAGTGTTTTTCCTGAGAGTGGTTGGACTGAAATGATGCTGAAGCTATGAGCAGCTGTCCCTTTCAGGCTACTAACAACTGTCCTTTCACTTCAATAAGAGGAAGCTCATTTCAGTGGGGAAGGAATGAAGCCAACTCCTCCTGGGAATCAGCCATGAGAACGGCAACAAAAGATTAAGGGGACAATATTTGAACACCTAGAATTAGGAGCCAAAAATTCCTTCTTTGCTTGAGCTGCTGTGAGCTGAGTTCCTGTCCTTTTGACTCCCTATATTATTTATTAGGATAGTGAGAGGGGAAGACAGAGAGCCAGCTTAACCATTTTCTACTACTTTTAAGAGGTCCGCTAGATTATGTTTGCATACTAATGAGTTTGAAACTATTAAGATAAGACCTTATAAACATCAGATTTTATTTTCTTATGTCTATGCTCTTCATACACCACACAGACATACACACACACAGGCATACAAATACACACACACACACACACACACACACACACACACACACACACTACAAACCACAATAAGTGACTAGAAGCTAATTATATTAAAAATAAGTGTGACTAACCAGGGAAAATTTTGAGATAATGAATTTCTTCACTTCTTTTGCTAGAGTTTTATCACTTCCAGAAGGAAAGAAAGGGACTTTCTTTTCTTCTTCTCCTCCTCCTCTTCCTTCTCCTCCTTCTTGTTCTCCCCCTCCTTTTTTTTTTTTTTTTTTTAACAAGCAGCTAATGTCTGGGATTGGACAGATGGCTCAAAGGTTATGAACCCTTACCACTTGTCTAGAGGACTCAGTTTTGGTTCCCAGCATCTATATGGAGCTTCACAACTGTTTATAACTCCAATTTCTGGGGCTCTGAAGCCCTCTTCTGATTTCCACAGGCTTTTGCATGCATGTGGTGTTCATAAACTCATGCAAGCGCGTGTGCACACACATATATAATGAATAAGTAGATAAGTACATAAATCTTGGAAAACTGGTGATGGAGTGATGGCTCAGTGGTTCAGAGTACGTGCTGCTCCTGTAGAGGACCTGGGTTCAATTTCTAACCCTCAGATCATCTACAGCTCCAGTTCCAGTGGAGCTGACACCTTATCTGGTATCTCCAGGCAATGAATGCACTCACAAGGCACACAGACATCTGAGCAGGGAAAACACCCATACACATAAAAAAATGTATTTTTAAAGAGAAGCTTGTAGCCATAATTTTAGACTTCCTTGTTTAGAGAGAATAAAGTGGATTGTGTTCACAACGTCTGTTCTTTCAGATCTGAACATCTTTGTAAACTTGGGCTATCATGAAATCATGAGATTGTTCTGTGATGATGCAATAATGTGAAGGTTGGGATTTAAAAAGGTGAGTGTCCAACCTCAGAAGAAGGGTTATTTAACCATTTAGTAGATTACAGCAGTCATAGACTCTTTGCAGAGAGGGTGCTTATTTCTCTTTCTCTTCCACCTTGGCTGTTTTTAGGGCTTGTTTTCACCACAGAATATAGTGGAAATGATAATCTGTGCCTGCTCGTTAGCAGATTGCCATCTTCCCATTACTCCTTGGAATACCTCTCTTAGTACCCAATCGCTGTGGAGGAAGATTGGGGTGGACAGCTGAGTGATAAACTGCCACATGCACAGGGAGTTTGAAGGAGAGAGACCTTATTAGGACTTTCTCACCTAGGTCACACTCCAAGTGGAGACCTGATGAGTGAGCATTCCCTATGGATACCTCATGGAACCCTGGACCTTTGCCACCAAGATCTGCCTAACTGAGGAATAGCGACTGCTTCTTAAGTTGTTAAGTTTGAGGTTATTTTCTGCAGAAGATAAGTGAAGCAGATAGACTTCTGGGAATTGAGAATAAAGGACTGGTGGTTGGTGGCGTAACAACTAAGAACTGCATCTTGTTGGATGTCAGTCATACACATTTTCATTCTAGAAATATGAGCACCTCTTGTTGGAGAGTGTTGCAAGCTTGTTGGGTGACTGAGCATTGAGGAAATGTCAGTGTGGGCTGTGGAGAAAGGTTTCCATGGCTGCATTTGCCATGGGGCTGGAGAAATTAAATGAGTTAGACTTTAGAAAATCTCCTTAACCAGGCATGTCCATTCATTCCTCCTTCTTCCTGCCTGTCTGGAATTGATAAATCGTGAATGTAGTTCCAGAAGTCATAGAGCACCATAGGATAATTTTGTGGATAAAAACATACCCACAGACACACAGACACACACAGACACAGACACACATACACACACACACACACACACACACACACACACACATATGCGGACACAGATACACAGACCACAGACACATACAGACACACACACTCATACACAAAGATACACAGACACACACACAGACACACACATACACACACACAGACACACACACACACACACACACACACACACACACACAGGTGAGACAAAATAGGAAGTTGGAAGGATCCTAGAAACCTGATGGTTTGTGGAGCTGTGGTCCTGGACTCCTCCCTTCCAGACTTCTTTCATTTGTTGGGATAATTTTTTACCTCCTTAACCTACTTTAAGGCCCAGTTATATAAAACTGCAGGCATTTTCACAAATTAACTGAAATGGTGCTTCTCACAGACCTCAGTGAACTGTGGAATAACCCATTATATAGGTTTGAATAAGAATGGCCCCCATATAAGCTCATATATTTGAATGTTTTGTTCCCAGTTCCCAGTTGTTGGACCTGTTTAGGAAGGATTAGGAGGTGTGGCCTTGTTTAAGGAGGTGTGCCACCGGGGGTGGGCTTTGAGGTTTTTAAAATCCCACATCAGTCTCAGTCTCCCTCTCTCTGCCTGCCACTTGTAGATTAGATATGAACTCTCAGCTACTTCTCCAGCAGTAGGCCTTCCTGCCTGTCGTCACGCTCCCTTCCATGATGACAATGGACTAGCCCTCTGAATCTGCAATCAAGCCCCCAATTAAATGCTTTATCTTATAAGTTGCCTTGGTCATGATGCTTTGTCTCAACAATAGAGCAGTAACTAAGGCAGTCACATTTAACATGGTTCAGTAAGGAAATCAGGTGTTTCTGCTTCCCATGCATATGCACCATCAAGCAGAGCATTTAGAAACAGGACTTTGGCAATCAACAGCACAAGTGTCCACAGGACTATTACAGCCAAGAAGGTGTCACTTCTGTATTGAAAACATGCCGAGACAGCTTCTGCTTGAATGGACATAAATGTGAGTTTGAATTGCAGCCTTTCCTCCTTCAATGAGTGACATTTTCTCCATATGTCAGTATTCTTATGTCAAGGAACAGGAATGATAATACCTCAATGGCTTGAAACATGGTTTCATGGGTGGGTTATAAACTATAATTTATACTCCCTGCTAAAAACCACAGTGTTCTGAATCATGTGCATTGGGAATAAAGGGGGATCACACAGAAAAGGAGAAAAGTGGAAGCAGGAGGATGCCAGGAGAGAGAAGACTGAAACCTTGTGATAATGATTTCTAAAGCTCTGATTTTGGCAGACTTTTATCTTCTAAGGAGCAGAGCAAGAACATTTTATCATAGCTGCTTGTTTGTTTGGCAGGTTATTTGTAATGCTGGAAGTTACACACAAGGCTTCACATTTACTAGACAATCGCTCTACTATTGAGCTAAAACCACATCCCGAGAAGATACTGTATTTAAAGTTTTAAAGGTTTAATTATTTTATTTTATATGTTCAAATGCTTTGCCTGCATGTATGTATGTATACCACATATGTGCCTGGTGTCCATGGAGGCCAGAAGAAGTCTTCTCAAATCCCTTTGAACTGGAGTTATGGAGGGTCATGAGCCATCGTGTGAGTGCTAGGAACTGAACCTGAGTCCTCTGCAGGAACAAATTCTCTAAACCACAGAGCCATCTCTCTAGCTCCTGAAGATAATATATTGCTGAACTATACTAGTCTAGCAATTACACTAAGCATATTTAGGATCTATATTAAGAAAATGTCAAACTGAGGCAGTTGTGAAGGTAACAAGTCAGTAAGAATGAAGAGACCACTAATTCAGTTATTCATTCAGCAAACACTTTCTGAAGACTTACAGTGTTGCAAGCTTTGGAGATATAGCCGAGAACAAGACAGGCATCTTTCATTCCAGGGGCAGAGTCAGGCACTACGAGGGAGATAGAAGATGTGGTGTAGGTTCCAAAGTATAAGGAGATGAAGACAGAGATTTGGCTTTGAAACAGCTTCTTCATGTATGTCTAAAGTAATATTTCATGCTACGTAAATTAAAAGTAGGCAGATTCAAGTCATTTGATTATTTTTTCTTTAAACAATCATAGACTTGTCCTAAAAGACACAGAGAAGAAGCTGATCCATCTTTATCTTCTGTATAGAAAGATTTGACTTAATGAATTCTGCATGCTTTTTCAACACTTACTGAGCACTCTTGGACCGGTTTCGCAATCTCTGTACTCTTCTGTTTTCTTAGCTGTCAAGATGACTGCATGGTACCCACTTTCCACGGCCTGTGGGCAGATGATGCCCAATGATCACAGTAGCTAGTTGTGCTCTACACGCCTGCCTGTAATCCAGCTCTCCAGAAGCTGAGGCAGGAGTTCTTCAAAGCCAGCTTGGGCTACGTAGTTAGAACTATCTAGAAACAAACGTAATAAAAACAAGCACACAGGAACAAGATTAAGATATGTGAAGTTCCTGGCATGATTTTCAAGATTCCAGGAGTAGAGTGTTCTCTTTTCTTGGGGTAACAGTGGGTAAAAGGGATGGATTCAAACTCCTTGTGGTAAAACAGTCCTGACTCAGTTGAGGAACTGAGCCGCTGACGACATCTGTGAATTGCTTTGACTTCCCAGACACTGGGCACATTTACACCCTTCAGCTACAATGAGAACCATAGGCTGGGCCCAACCACAGCGCTGTGGCTCTGCACTTGGCTGCCCCTCTTTCATTTTTTTTTCTTTCTTTTTTTTTTGCAAGCTTTATTTTTCAGAACACAAACAGAATATCACACAACAACTGTGAAAAAACAAATCCTTGGTCTATATAAGCATATGTGGTGCTGCTCAGTCATATATATAATAGTTCCACATTTTTTTTTTCTCTTTTAGGAATCAACATACAGTTTTCTACAGTGGGTAAAACAATTTACATTCTTACCAATGACATCATGTTGTTGTTTCTATTCAGTTTCCTTGCTAGGTAACACAGGTACCCTGATAATCCATTGTGATTTTGATTTGCATTTCCCTGACAACAATTGACACTGAACACTTATTCATAAACTTGGCCACCATTTCTGGCCACCTTGTCATTTTGACAAGGCAGCTACTCAGTTCTTTTATGCATTAATTAATTAATTTATTTTTTTAACTCTATGACATAGCCTTTATTTAACTTGTTCTTCCATTACCTAATGTGTTCCCAGATAAACATACTATTGCTCCTTTACACTCTCCAGTGTCTGCTCATATCTCGCCTTCTCACAAAGGCCATCTGTAGCCTTTTCATACAGCCAGCAATGGTTATTTCACATTATATTCTACCTCTCTACCTACAGCATCTAAAACAGTACCTGGAAACATCTACTCAATAAACATACAAAGCAACAAAACATACTGTACATGCAATTTCATCTTGCATGGATTAACAGCCATTTATACAGACTCCTGTCTCTTTCTCATACACAAAAAAGCAGATGTCCCGAAGAATACACAAGAGCCACAATTACTAGGTCGTGATATAATTTGAAAGTTTGAAATATGGTGTGTATTCAGTTATTGGCTTCCATTTTTTATGATCTTTCACGAATAATAACTATGATAAAATTGATTTAACACTAAATCAGTTACTGGCTTCCATTTTTTATGATCTTTCAACTATAATGAATGGTAGAAATTGATTTAACACTAAATTTTCTTTACGCATCACCTAAAGCATTATGGTAGTGTTGCTTTAGTTGAAGTGCACACTTTACAAAGCATTACGGTAGTGTTCCTTTAGTTGAAGTGCACACTTTACAAAGCATTATGGTAGTGTTGCTTTAGTTGAAGTGCACACTTTACGGTACAAGGTGGTAGACCTAAGCAGATAGGTGTCAATTGAACAGAAGCCAGAACTGTATCAAATTCCACCTCATTCACAATGGAAACAAGTTCCTCTCTTTTGGGTCCCATGTGCAATTTTTTTTTAAACCAATATTTGCCTTACAATTGTAAAAGGAAAGAAGTGAAGAAGAAACAGGTCACGTTTCTCTAACATATTTTAATATTGTTCTTACTTAACTTTCTATATTCATTCCAGTCTATAGATACTTACTCAAAGTCAGAATTTATCAAACAAACTGAAATTTTGTGTTTTCATCTTCCAGTGCTTCTGTTTATATATGAAAGGTCCCCGACAGGCTCATGTGTTCAAACACTTAGCCCCAGCTGGTGGCCTTATTTGGGAAGGTTAAAGAACCTTCAGGAGGCGGGGCCTTGCTGGATGAAGTACATCACTGGGGGTGGGCCTTGGGGTTTTATAGCCTGGTGGCACTTGGCATTCTCTTTCTGCTCTGAGAGTGAGAGTGTGGTCAGTGTGATCAGTCAGCTCTCGGATCTTGCTGCGTGCCTTCCCTGCCTGCTGGCATGTCCTCCCCACCATGGTGGAGTGTATCTCTCTGGAAATGCAAGCCAAAAATAAACCCTTCTTCCTTACATTGTTTTCGTCAGGGTATTTCATCTCAACAACAGAACAAGAAACTAATACAAGTGGGCTGTGAACAAACAAGTAGGTACTTTCCTAACCTCTTTCCTTTTATGAATTTTAAGTTAGAAAAAAAAAACAAACAAAACCAAAACCTCACTGTATTTAGTTAGTCATTTAAAGTTATTTTTAAGAATCTTTAAAAAAATGACTTTTTCAGTATTGTCACAATTAGGTAGCTAACTAGAAACAATAAGGTTGATTTCTCCCACTGTCTATCAATACAGATTCCCAATGGATCCAATGGACAGCTATAAAATCATGAAATCACAAATAATTTAAAAGCATATGGGCAAAATCTTTTTATAACTCAAATAATTCAGGTATTACAAAAGTAAAACTAAGTAAAAATAAAAAAATGCCTGTGCTGCAAAAACATACCATTAGAAATATATATATATATATATATATATATATATATATATATATATAAGCAAAAGATCTCCAGCTCATATTACAAATGAGAAGGACAAAAAGAATGTACTAGTTGGAATGTAAATTGGTACATGACCTATAGAAAGAAATTTGATATTAGCAATCAAAATTACAACTGCATTTACCTTCTGACAAAGCAAGCCCACCATTGTGTATTTATCTCTTCCGTTTGCAGGATGATATATGTATGAGGCTGTTTGTCATGGTAATGCTTCCTAGTTAACAGTCCAAGCGTGTCAAAGGAGGACTGACTAAATAGCTCATGCATATTTAAGCAATTGAACACTTTGCCACTATAAACATGTGGACACCATGCATGGAGATGGAAAGGTGTACGGTTACACAAAGAAAGCAAGGAACAGAACAGTGTATGAAGGGTAATGTTTATGTGAGAAGGGGAAAGGAAGACAGTTCACCATTATCTTGCATTTGAATTAAAAATCTAAGATAAGGAACTAGAAAAATAAGAGAAGCAAGTTGGATTCTGCAATGGGTGAGCATGGGATGATTTTCTTTTGTTTTATAATCAACTTGTGGCTAACATATTTATTACAAGTGAGACTATCTGACAGTAATTTTTAATGCTTGGGCTTAATAAGAGGGAAAGTATCTGTCATTGAATTATTGAATTACTTACACCTTTTTTTTTGAGTCAGGGTTTTTCTGTATAGCTCTGGCTGTTCTGGAACTAACTCTGTAGACCAGGCTGGCCTCAAACTCACAGAGCTCTGCCTCTCTCTGCCTCCCAAGGACTGGGATTAAAGGTGTGAGCCACCACCATCTGTCTTTTAAAAAGTTATTTCTTGCATATATTTTGAGATTATAATATAATTACATCATTTTCCTCTTCCTTTTCTTCCCTCCAAGCCTGTCCATAGACCCCTCCTTACTCTTTTTCAAATTCATGGCCTCATTTTTTATTAACTGTTGATATATATATCAACAAATATATATATACATATATATGTATACACACATGTATATGTATATATGTGTATACACACACACACACACACACACACACACACTCCTAAATACATAAGAACCACCTGCTCAGTCTATATAGTATTACTTGTATGTATGTTTATACTCTTTCTTTTAATGAGTCATAGAAATATATTTTCTATTTAAAATGACAAAGCCTCTGAAATACCAGACATCAACTGAATTGCATCCTAAATAAAAATAATGTTTTGGTGAAACAAATATAAAGAGTTTTGTAGACCATCACACACA
>CABHPP010144796.1:0-25060 GCA_902168425.1 Peromyscus attwateri | reverse complement strand
TATATATATATGTATATATATATATATATATCAGTGTAACACTATTACAAATAGGCTAAGAACTACAAAATAAAGGTGTCACTTGTCTTTGCCTTTTGACGGCAAGCAACAACAACAACATTCCCAATGATGCAAATGACGGGAGAATGGGAGCTCTGGAATTGGTTCAGAGACCCAGTGATGTCACAGAATTGCTTCTAAACCCTCAACATATGCACAAGTATTCAAGAAGGATGCAAGAGAAGTGTTGGGCATTGATTTTATAGGAAGAAAAGAAAGAAAAAGCATTGTGTTGCCCAAACTTTCCAGAACATTCCCTATATCCTCCCTGGCCTAAATGGAACTGTAGAATGATCACTGCTGAACACAATGGGGTGGCCTGTGAAAGTGAATCAGGGCACCTAGTAGCCTTTCCAGAGCTCTTCTCATTCTTGTGATACACAGACACCAGCAAATCAAGACACTGTATCAATTCCTGTTTTACCGTGTACATTGATCTGCAAGACCTACTTCAGTTAGGGGATGATGGACATAAAGCAACTTTCCCCGTGCTGTTCGAATCATTTCATTGCACAGCACTGGTGGAGATGAAGAGGTCTCTTCAGTCACTGTTGTTCACGTCCCTGAGGCATGGATGTTAACATCACCTGCAAGAGGTCACTACCTTAGCACCAGTGTCTTGTTATCAAAGAGGCAGGATGCAAGTGGCTTGAAAAGCATCACGTGGATACCTTCCAGAATATATGTTCATATCAACCTCTCAAACAAAAATGCATAATTCTTACCTATAGAGAGTTCCAGAAGTGAGAGCAGATGGGCAGATTCAGCTCAGTCTGTCTGCTGTAAGTCTTGCTGTCTGAGGACAGAGAGGTAACGCAGTTAGATGAAGTGATGCTGAGTAACGTAAGGAGACTACAACAATTACATGCCATGACCAAAGGACACATTTTCTCCTCAGCTCCAACTCATTGCTGCAAAGATCTTCACATTTTCCAAGAGAAGCCAGAAATTATATGATAATAAAGCTCACATAAATCCTCCAAACTTTGGGAGCCAAGTGAAATATACCTGTGGGCTGACTGTTGGATCAAAATTCCTGACTTCGGCTCTCCAAGAATATCTCACTCATTGTCAAGGTTTTTAAAGGGTCTTTATTTTGTATAAATAAGGCTGGCCTTATAGACCAATGCACACAACAAAAGATGAAATAAAAGGTAAATGACTAAAGTATCCAAATACAAATATCCCCTGAGAATGAATGGTTATGGCAATAGTACAATGGAATTATGTTCATGCTGCATCAATCCCTGTTTTACAGTGTTCACTGATACGCACACAGACTCATTAGCAGTGAAAGTGAACACTTCCTATCACCTCTGATAAGTTACTTAAGCTTTTATTATTTCAATTTCTACATCTGTAAATGGGGGATATTAAGATCTATCTTTAAAAAGAGATGTGATGAATAAATTAGATTGCACATGTCAAACATGTAGAATGAATGATACATGCTATTGAGATTTTTGAAGGGGAACACAAATTTACACTGTTTACTTCTTAAGTTCTGAACCTGCTAAGTATAATAAAGATATTTCATGGAGAACTACAATATCGACTATCAAAGATAAGGCTGGGTTTTTAGCAAGGTTTAGTTTGAGCAGAAAAATCGGCTAGCTAGCTGCCCATACCCATTTTTTAAGCCTTGGGATAATTTTCTGAGGCACAAACTCTTAACCCAGGTTAGCAGAAGGAAGAGAAAGCTCTTGGAGCCTTTGGTGTCTTCCACTTTTGATACTGGGTCTTACTTCTATTTTACTGAGAGACATCGCCAGTGTCTGTGAACCAGTAAAAGGGCTCCTCCAAGGGGAGGATGCAGAGGAGGGAAAGAAGACTTTCCCCTTGAGCTCCCGATCCTCCTGCCTCTACCCTCCCACCCACCAGCCACCCCGGTCTGGGATTACAGACATGTAGCACCAGCTGACTTTCCCTTACACGTGTTGTAACTGCCTACTAAATGATGTCTATTGCTGTTATTGTAAGTTCCTTTTTACAACTTCTTTTAAGTCACCCAAGCAATGGGTCTCATGAAGGCATTTCCAATACACATTTGCCTTTGTGCTTTGTTCTTATTCCCTTCTTTCCTATACTGCCCTCCCCATCCTCCCTGCTCTGTCTTGCTGGCCCCTTCCTTGTCTCAAAGAATGCTCCCTTCTGTTTTCATGTCACACATATTCCACATGTGAGAGAAAACATGTGTTTGTCTTATCGAGTCTGGTTTGTGGTCCTTAAACATAGTGGTCTCCAGTACCATCAATGTTCTTGAAAATGTCATGATTTTATTGTTCTGTGTGTCTGAAAAAATAGTCCATTTTGTATGTGTATCACATTTCTTTATCCATTCTTCTGTTGATGGGTCTATAGGCTGTTTCCACTCTTTGATATCCTGAATAGTTCAGCAATGGCCATGGAAGTGCAGGTATCTCTATGGTGTGGTGATTTAGAGTCCTCTGGACATATACAGTGAGTGCAATAGTTAGATCACAGAGTGATAGGAGAATTTCTTCCTGTATGCTGCGAATATGTATTTCTGTGATTGGTTGATAAAGAAAGCTGTTTGACCTATGGCAAGGCAGGAAATCCAAAGGGAGAGACAGAAAGAAGGCAGAAGGAGACACCAGCCAGCCGCCCAAGGAGCAACATGCAATGGGACGCAGGTAAAGCCACAGAACATGTGGTGATACATAGATTAAGAGTTACGGGCTAATTTAAGATACAAGAGCTAGCAAAAAGCTTGAGCCATGGCCATGCAGTTATAATTAATAAAAGCCTCTGTGTGTTTACTTGGGGGATGTGAATGGGAGAGATTTGTCTTGACCACCAGCAGTCCAGGACAGGAAATCTTCCAGCTACAAATGGCGCCCAACGTGGGGCAAGAGTCTCCACCTAAAACCTGAAAAAGCTTTAAAAAAAATTCTAAAATGGAGCTAAAAACAGCTTCCTAGTTGTGTCTCTCAGGCAAGCTGTGAGCTACAATATGGCAGGTTTGCAGAGGTGTGTGGGCTTGAGTGTAGCATGGCTGCAGATTTCTGCCACGGTACACAGTGGTGTCTTCAAGCTGCACAGAGCACTGCATGGCAGATTTAACTTTTGCTAGTACAAAAAAAAATAAATAAAAAAGGGTTTCTCAGATACACAATGCTGGATGGAGGCATGGACCCATTGCCTTCCAGAGTCAGTGGAGAGCATGGCTCCCCAAGGTGAATTACCTCCACCATGTTGGAAAGCTGAAATTGGTGGAGCCAGCAGCCAAAGCTGCCACTTCAGTACTAGCCTCTGCAGTTTAAAGCAGTAGATTCACAATAAGACAGATTCAGATGGAATAAACCCTAAACAGTTTACACTGTGTATAAAAATGTACGTAGGCTTGAAAAAGAGAGAAAAAGGATTATGGACAGTTATATTAAAGAAATAGAAAGTTTTAAAAAATAAATTCTTTAAAGAGAAAGTAAAAGTAATATAAAAAATAAGCCATGTAAATATGGAAATCACACAGAGAGTCTGCACTACATTGTCTTTGGGATTTTTACCTGCAAAAAGACATTTGATTGTAAAGTCTGCTCAGTTAAACCAATATGTATATTTTAAAGATACCTTGACTTCAAAATTTGGATCTAAGGATATGTTGCTTTAGAAAGGAGGCTCTGCTTTTGTTTACACTGGAAGCAAGAGGCTATGGATTTGTTCCAGGTTAAGATATATCAGTTTTGACCAGCCAAGATCCCCTGAAAGGTCCCCGATCACACCATAGCCCAGATGATCCAGCATTCAGAACAGTTTCAAGGCAACTGGCTCAGAAAATACAGCCTCACAGACTATTCCAGTCAGGACTTGACCATAATTCTTAATTTTCTCAGGATCCCCATAAGGACACAGCACCCTTTATCAGCAGGAAGTAGCCTAGAAAACTACACCCACATTCCCAAAAAAATGGATTATGGATGTTTGTCTTTGTTTAGGTTGTTGGTTGCAAATTGTTATTGGTCATAGTCAATCTCTTTCTAAAAGAAGAAAGGAGATTATGGTATAGAAATGTAGAATATAGATATGATAGGATTAAAGGGTAGACTCATAAACCTATTTTTAAAGAGCAACAACTTGTTTAAAAATGTTTTACATTGCTATTGATTTTAGTTTATTGATACAAATTTAGAGTTGATTTTGTTATACTATATATATATATATATATATATTTCTACTCTCATTCAAGGTATTATGTTTATGTAACTCATTTAAATTATAGAGGATAATTAAGAAATACAGATTAATAATTAGTCTTCTATGATAGTCAAACTAATTGTCATGTTAAGTTTTCTAGGTATACACAGATATAATTCAATTAGGTAGATAATCTTCAAACACTTCAAAGACCTACAGAATATGGCATTTAAAATTTTGTAAAAACTTAGACTTTCTAGACAGTGAGACATGTCTGCTCCTGGCAGCACTGATTTACTTCAAGGAGAAAGATAGGCATCAAAGACAGTCCATATGGAATTTATCGTCTATTGGTAAAAATAGCCATTTTGGCAAGAAATTGTTCTTGCCTGGACTGCTTGACAAAATGTTGTATCAACTAGATATGCAGGACCCATAGAAAGGTGACCATTGAAATTTACAAGGCAAGATGGTCCTTCAGGTTCCTGCTTCACAGAAGAAACTGCTAGACATTCTACAGTACACAGAGAGAAGTGACTGAGAGACTCTAGGCCTGTAGGCAGAAGATGGATGCCCCAACACTGCAGACAAACTTTGGGTGACTGTCCAGGCAGTATGGAGTTCTTTTAGGAACATCTACATCATCTTCTATAGTGGCTGCACCAGTTTGTTCTGGCCAGGGTATCTCTTTCCCACATCTTTACCAGGATTTGTTGTTTGTTTCTTGTTGCTAGCCTGTAGCTAGAGTTTTCCTGTGTCCTGCCTGGCCCATGGTCAAGACAAACCTCTCTCACCTGCTGGTCCTGCAGCCGCTCAGACCCAAGTAAACACACAGAGGCTTATATTAATTAAACTGCTCGACCATTAGCTCAGGCTCACTCCTGACTAGCTCTTACACTTAAACTCAGCCCATATCTGTTCATCTATATGTTGCCACATGTACCATGGCTTTACCTGTGTGACATTACATGCTGCTCCCTGGATGGTGGGCTGGTGTCTCCTGACTCAGCCTTCCTCTTCCCAGAATTCTCCTTGTCTGTTTATCCCTCCTATACTTCCTGCCTGGCTACTGGCCAATCAGCTTTTTATTTATCAACCAATCAGAGCAACACATTCACAGCATACAGAATGTCACCCATCACCAGCCATTCTGACAGATGAGGGCTTGAAACTCAATGCACTTTTAATTTACATCTCCCCATGGGCTACAGACTACAGGCCATGTTTTCAAGTATTTATTGACCATTTGTATCTCTTCTTTTGAGATCTATATGTTCAATTTGTTAGCTCTGTGATTGACTGGTTGATGTTATAGGGCTGCTTGAATTTTGCAGCTCTTCATTGATTCTAGATATTGATACACTGTCTGAGGTATAGCTGACGAAGATATCTTTTTCCTATTCCATGCTGTCTCTTCATCCTAGTGATTGTTTCCTTTGCTGTTCAGAGGCTTTTTAATTTTATCTAATCCCTTCTGTCAATTCTTAGGATTAGTTATTGTGCTGCTAGCGTTCTGTGCAGAAAATCCTGCTCCTGCCTGTATCTTGAAGCATTCTACAGGTTTATTGTTGAGTCCTCCACTCTGCTCCCTTCATTGCTCTGATAGTTCCAACATGCCGAAGGACCCTGCCTGAATGTAAATCACGTGTCCCCAGACTGCAGTTCCATGCACTGAACTTCTTAAGATGGTAAAATGGTACTGGAAAAACAGATTTCAGGCTCAAAGAATTTTGGAAATGTCTGGGTTAAGGAAATCAAAATAGCTTTCTTCATTATATTTTCGGATGGTGTAGTTTTTCTGTGCTAGGATTCATTTGATAAGATAATAAACATATGTAATGAGCCCTGTGTTTCAAATTTATTTGTGTTGTTACACTTTCTCTTGGTATATTAGTTAATAACCATAACAACGCTCTATGGATAGCAATTGCAGAAAGACTTAGATATTTCTTAAAAGTTATTTATTTTTATTTTATGTGTGTGTTTGTTTTTCCTGAATATATCTGTGTACCATACATGTGCAGTGTCCAAAGAGGCCTTCTGGAACTGGAGTTACAGATGATTGTGTGCTGCAATGTGGGTGTTGGAAATTGAGCCTGGGTCTTCTGGAAGAGTAACCAAATGCTTTTAACTCTCTTAATTACTACACCATCTCTCCTGGCCCAATTTCTCAAAATAAATAAAATAAAAAATTCATCTACTTATTGTGTGTTTGTGTGTATGAGTGTGTGTGTGTGTGTGTGTGTGTGTGTGTGTGTGTGTGAGGGGAGAGGACAACTTTCAGGAGTCAGCTCTCTCCTTCCACCACGTAGGGGAACCATGGGTTGACTGACTTGCTGGCAAGTACCTTCAACCCTAGATTAATTTTAAATCAAGCCGTTTATTCAGTGACTTTGGAAAAACAGTAATAACTTTGATACGTTGACTATATCAACACACCACTGATTTGGACCACAGAAAATGACCCTGTGGACAGTAAAACAAAGTGCGTTTTACAAGTATTCCTGCCTGAAAAACACAGTTTGTTTGTTTTGACCCGGAAAGAAAAAATAAAAGTGGTTGAGCTAATCCTTTTGTGGGCTGATGTTTTGGGCAGCTATTTTCACCTGAAGACCTTGTCCTTCCTGGAAACATGCTGGCTTCTGCATATAGCCTTGAAGCACATGGTTGGTAAGGACAGAGGATTTAATTTGGGACCCATCTGATGAAAGGTTTTGTTTTCAACCCAAAGTTTCCTTTGTAAAAATTACATTTTATGTAATTGTATTGTAAATGTATGTATGTATGTGGGTGGGTCCACATGTGCCACAACAGGCATGTGGAGGTCAGATGCACATGTGCCACAGCAGGCATGTGGAGGTCAGATGATCCTCTCCTTCCAACTATGTGGGTCCCAAAGATCAAACCCAGCTTGTTAGGAGTGGCAGCAAGTGGCTCTGCCCACTGGGCCAACTTTCCAGACCCTAACGACTTGAAAAACTGGTTTCAACTCAAGACTTCCTGACTTTACTCTTAAAGCTGTCTCTACAATAATATATCAGAATCTACAAGCTTCAAATCCATTATAATTCTTGTTTCCCAGTGTCTTATTAAAATCATATTCAGATACAAATTTCGAGTACTTCTAGCTTAATTCGATCGGTTTATTTCAGCAGCATACTTGGCAGTTGTGAAGGTCTAACTAGTTTCTCAAATAATGAGCAATTGTTCCTTCGTGAGTTCACGTGATACCAGGCTTTTAACCGCGATGCTCTTGTTAAGGTGTGCCAAATGGATTATTTCAATTGACCTTTGCAAAAACCTTTTGGAATAGATGCAATTATTTTGCCCATTTCACAGATGGGGCTTTTATAGCAAAATTAAAGATCCCCGAGGGCCCCAGTTTGTATGGAACAGAGCTAGATGGCTGTCTACACCACTGTCTGCCCCTCAACTTTCATATCAGTTTGGAGAAGTTGGAGACAGAGCTCTTAAAACCCATCTGGTTTTCCAAGGTCTTTCCAGCCTCGTAAATTTGTAAGAATCCAAACACAGTTTGTTTACTGTTCATATGAATGAGTCTATATTTGGCAACTCCCAGGGCTCTCTTAATAATTAAAAAACCCACAATGCTCAAATCATCCCGGGAGGGAAAGATTAATAGGAACAAAGAGTTAGCTAATCGTGTTTAATTGGGCCAGCATGGGTAGCTGAATAAGGAGAAAGAAAACAGTTCCCTCACGGATGGGGTGCTACAGAGGTAGCACCTTGGATTGTGTTCCTGGACAGGAATCTGGGTGCCCCAGAACATGAGGGGTACTCTGCAACAGGAGCCATAGTGAACCAAGCACGACTCAGACTTTTGAAAACTGCTCTGACAATTTTTGCCATAAATGATTTATTGTTTGTGGGCACCTTAGCAGAAATGCCAAGATGAATGTTTTATCAGGTTTGAGTTCCAAAAGAGCATGTGATCCAAACGAATGTAAATGCACAAATACTTCCTCTTTCACTTGGCTATGTCATGGTTTCTATTTTCCCTTTTATTTCTGTCCCTGCTTGAGAAACGTTCCATCATGAGAAACAGACGGCAGTCTCTGTAATCATCTGCAAGTCTATTAAAGCCACATTGCAGGACATGGTGCTTTCCTGGCGGGGAAGAGCTATAGTTGATGATTTTTAGCAATCAGATACTCAAAATTTTAGATTTCTGAAGAAGATCAAATTATGTCCTTCCTTCTTGTTTGAACTCCTATCCCTTTAAATGTTGAGGTTTCAATATACATTTTTTTTTTGAGCTTTTACCAAGGCTACCACATGAGATAACGATCTGCCTCAGTTCCTGCCCCCTCAGGGGTGTGCATCTTCATGGGGGATTCCACCTACACACCAAAAGTTTGCTACCCCAGGAAGATGGGCAGAGTCCCTGAAGGGGTTGTGAAACTTAATATCCAAGGAGGAAGACTTGGGATCCAGCTGTGAGCATCACAGACCACATCCCAGCGGCAGTGACTTCAAACTCATGGTCAAGCAAAAAAGATTTCACTGGTTTAAACAAAGAGGTAGGTAGGGATTTCAGACTTAAAAGTCTTGTTCAAATCAAAAAGGAGCAGTGGGGTTTGCAGGTAATTAAAAACAACACACCAATTTAAAAGTATCATAGATCCAAAGGAGAAACAAAACAAAACGCAGACACATTCATTGCAGACTCTGCCTGCAAACTGGCAGTTTTGAACCCTCGAGTTAAGGATCAAAGGGCATGAGATCAGTCAACAAACCCATTGAGCACTCACTTGGCTTCAAATCTCCCCTTTTCTTGCCTTACTCCTAAGTAGGAGCAAACAGACCCTGAAGAAAATCTCCAGTCTGAAAGCTAAAGCCGCTCATAAATAGAGAAACTATACAAGCAAGAAAACATGGAGATGAAAACTACCATTTACTGTCCTCAGGGGGAGAGGAGAAGATACTGTGTCCTTGAAACATGTACAAGATGTTATTATAGAGGGTGTATTCAGGGAACAAAAGAGGAGTCTTAAAAATATAAAATGCGATAGCAAATATATTGTAAAAAAAAAAATCTAAGATACTTGTTGGAAAATAAAGTTGAGAAAATCTCCTGTAAAGCAGACTGTGTTCTTTCACCAGGGAGCCAGAATCAAATATCACAGTCTGGGTGGCCCAAGAAACACGAATTTTTCACAAGCCTGGAGCCTGGAAGTCTGCGCTTCAAGCTTCAGTGCGACTGGCATATTCTGAAGCCTGTGGGTGGCCATCTTCCTGGTCACACGCTGTCCTCCTGTATGCGTCTCTGTTCCCAAATCAATTGTTTTTATCAGAAAGCTAGACCTATTGAATCAATGTGTATCCTTAATGGCCCTATTTTATTTGTCACCTTTGGAATGACCCTGTCTTCAAAAATAATCCCATGCTGAGGCAGCCAGGATTAGAACGGCATTGCTACCTAAAATGGGGTGGGAGAGGTATTCAGCATAAGAACCCCCCCCCCAAAAAAAATGAATGTAGACTAGAAAAAGAGTGCTAAAGTATGGTAAAGAGCACCTGCTACTTAAAATGTATGAGTTTCAGAATAATAATAAAAAAATACCCAAGTGAAGGAAGCCATTAGTGAGGGCATTTAAGAAAGTTTCTCTGAAATAAAAGACTTAAGTTTTTAAGTTTATAATATTAGAAGATGGGTGAGGATAGTTCCAGGCCAAGGAAACGATTAAAAAGTTTCAGAACAGAAAAGCAATTGGAAGATTCTTCTGAGGAAAATAGTTCATAGCAAAAATCACGAAGCAAAATGGTTTCATGCGTCTCTCAAGCAACATTCAGCTAAAAGACAGTGAAGCAATGCCTTCAAAACTTTGGAGAAAAAAAGATTTCTCAGTTTGAATTCTGTACTTGGAAAGTTCTAAGACAAACAGAAAGCACAGGGCTGCACTCAGAGATGCAAAGGCTGAGACTCCCCTTCTTTTTGCTTGTGTTCTCGAAGCTTCTGGAGTCACCAGCCCTGATGCAAACCAAAGGAGCATGGACAGGCCATGGTTCTCACCCTCAGCTGCCCATCAATACAGGAACACTAGAGATTTCTGAGTTAAATGGTTTGGGATGATGCGGGGCCCTCAGGAGTTTTTGATGCTGTCAGGTGATTTTTCAGTATACTCAGGGTAAATAATGGGGTGATAAACAGGGAGTCTCTCCATGGTGGAAGAGACTTTGGTAAAGTGTTCTACGCTGAGAATGGGGTGCAGCTTACAAGAATTTGTTTTGAATTAGTAAAAGAGATATAACAGCTACTGTAAGACTGGAGTGGGGCCTTAGACTACTAGGTTTTCTTAAAAGTGTGGGTCAGTGCCTACGTGGGGTCATAGAATGAATGTGGGGGTTGTGAAAATTTTAGCATCAGTAAAGGTTTTGGAATCTACAATGACCAAAAATTATTTCAAAATCAAATGCGTAATGAATCAGGGTATTTGGACAGTGCACATCCTTGTTACACATGACTTCCCTGCAGGCTTGGGGCTAAACACAGCCTTCCCATTTTTAATTGTGCATACCATCACACCACGGCATGAAACAATAGCAAATTTCAAGACAATTGTATGTTATGAACTGCAGTGTTTCACTGTGTTGTACAGGCCAAGTTTTCTGTTCTTAGGGAAACGTAATGTTTTTTATTATGGAAACAATGGCTTAATATTTTCATACTACCATTCCTGAGCGTGTAAGTGTCAAATTATTGTATCTTGAGATTGTATTGTTATGATTGTTTTTCTTTTTTAAATTACTGCTTCAGTTGCTAACTTGAGTTTCATAAAATATTGTTAAATGAATTTTGACTTGGGATTAGGTCAGAATTCCCAATATATTTTTTAATGACTCAAAACACGCTTCTGCAATTTTGTGCTTATGAAAAGCAGAATTCTCAGAATTGATGACTATAAAATCAAAATACTGATAATTCTGGAAAGTTATGATGCTTAATATCCTAGAACTAATATTAAGCTAATACTCTGTTCTTTATGTATTAATAAACAAGTACATTAATCTCATTAATATGCAATTTTTCCTTTTTCTTTTATAGATTTGTCTTATTTACTGTTCTATTGCTGTGAACTAGAAAGCATTGCTTCACTGTCTTTTAGTTGACACCATGACCAAGGCAACTCTTATATTAAAAAGAAAGACATTTGATTGGGGGCTTGCTTACTGTTTTAGAAGGTTAATTCATTATCATCATGGCAGGAAGCAGACAGGCATGGCACTGGAGCCGTAGCTGAGAGCTCTACATCCTGATCTACAGGCAACAGGCAGACACACACACACACACACACACACACACACACACACACACACACACAGATGGACGGACAGATAGACGGATGGACAGACAGACAGATATCAGATCTGGGTCGGTCAGGTGCCTTTTAAACCTCAAAGTCCATCCTCAGTGACATATTTCCTTCATCAAGGCCACAGCTTCTAGTCTTTCCTAAAAATTTCACTCCCTAGTGACTAAGTACTCAAATATATGGGCTGATATGTGCCATTCTCATTCAAATTAACCACAGATGTGAGAATTCTCTCTCTATATATAATGTATACAATGTGTATACAAATATATAACTTTCTAGTTGAGAGTGACAGTTGAGAACATCTATGACAACAGGAATATGGACAAGCCAAGTTGACATTTTTTGTTCACTCCAGAAAAACTTTGTTTTGAGGAGAAGTATTGAAAACGAGCAACAACTTTGCCCTTTGTTCCAGGGAATTCCTATTCATCAATTAATTGGAGACAGAGATTGCTCTCCTGGGAAAATGCTTGCTTCTTAAATGGTTTGAGTAGCAGGACTTGTTTGGAGACTCTTGCTTTGTTGAGCCCATCAATCCTTAACTATGATGCTGAATTCCAGTCCTCCACCATGAGAGACATCTTCAGGCTATGTGACAGCAGAATTGCAAGCCCTATGTTACCTTGCTTTCTTTCCTTTTGAGAGTGTCGAGACTGTTGGGTTCATGCTTGGAGGGTGAACAACAAGGGGGAAGTTCTCTGCTATAGAGACAGAGCAGAAAATAAATTACGAATTGGAACTTGGCATTGCCTATAAAATCTCACTCCGAGGACCAGGTTCAATCATTCTCGGTTTTCCACCTTGGCTCTACTCCTCCGTGATATAAGTTCATGGCATAAGTTTTCCCTCTCTATCCTCCTCTTGTGATGAATCCATTTTTCTCTTTTTTATCCTCACTTCTCTGAAGAACTCAATTACTAACATCTGTTCATTCTCTCTCATAAATAGCTCCCAAGTTCATGTGCTCCTTGCCATTGCCACAGCTGTGCTCACACGGCTCATCTGGACTTGTGCAATGTCATTCTCCTCTGAGAGAGCTTCCCAGCATAGTGTCCATGGCATATAATATTTGTTATTGCACACTGATGTCAATGACAAAGTCTGCTGTTGATAGAGACAAACAGAGGTTCCAACTAACCCAGCCTTTCTTCATTCCCACAAAGACTGAAGGGACCATGTTGTCCTGCACACTCAGCTGAACATGGTATATTTCTCTCCACATTCTCAGTAGGAAGCTCTGCTCTAGATTCTTCCAGTATATTACTGTTCTGAACATTTAATTCTTACCAGTGTGCCTGTAATACTAAGCTCCTATTATTGTATGTTGAGTCAGTTCAAATTTCTAGAGTTGATTTTTTTCCACAAGACTTTGTTATATATCCCAGGCTGCCCTAAAATTCATTATTACCCTTGACTGTTGGGATTGTAGGTATGTGCCATAATGCCAGGTTTAGAATTAACACTGGAAAACACAGACTGTTTATATGATAAAGGCCAAGCCTTTGGGGTATTCATCTCAAAGCCTTACTCCTTTCTCTTACAACCAGGATTCTTTGTTAACTTGACCTGGGACTCTACACAGGGCATCCCTGGACTACCTTGTTCTGTATTCTTACACTACTCTGTTCTTTCTTATGTCATCTCTTCTGCTCATGACACACTCACACTATCATTGCAATGAGCCTGAGGACACTGACTAATCTTTTAAAATCCTGCCAAATGTGGCCTGCTCACTTAAGTCTTCTCAACATGATGATATCCTTTCTGTGTTTTTCCAAGAAACTTGACTAATAGTCTTGTGGATGGGGAAAAAAAAATCTCACCAATGAGTATCCAAAATCTTCTTTGCTTTTATTTAGGAAAAGGCCTTGATAGTTTCCTGAACAGGAAATAGGTTGGCAAAAGTTCTGGTAATAACAAAAATGGGTCAGGTTCTTTGCATGAAAAATGAACAGAAGGGAGTTCACTAGGAGAGAGAGGCTTGGGGAGAGAGTTGAGTAAAAGGGCAGAGTAAAGCAAAGACAGAATAGGCATGCTGATAATTTCAGGTGTTTGTGTCGTTATGATAGACATCAGTACCTATTGCTGAAGCTTTCAGTGAGGCGAGTCTCAGATGTAAGAGATTCAAGGAGGTGTTGTTTTATTTATTTTTGAGGTGCAGGTTTGGTTTGAACATGATGGAAGGGAAGTGGAGCACTACACAACAGAGGCGACCTGGGGAGAGAGTTCACCAGTAACGTGCTCTCCAGAATCCATGGCAAGCATGGTGGTGGGCATTTGCAATCCCAGTGCTGGGAAGGAGGGGACAGGGAGATTCTTGGGGCTTTTAAGCCAGCAAGTGTAGCTTGGTTGGTGAACCCCAGACTCTAGTCATAAGCACTGTCTCAAAAACAAAAGGTAGATGCCACTTGAAAATTAATACCTGAAGTTGACCTCTGGCCTTTACCTATACCTCCATATAAGTATATCAATACATATGTATATACTGATCCCTCCACATGTATATGACCCAGCATACATATGCACATCTATACTACTACATATATGTACACCAGCATACACACATATACTGATACATATGCACCCACATTCTCTCCTCACCCTCCCCTGCCTAAATTAAAACAGGCACAGAAGTACAACTAAGATCACAGATTAGTAAGTTGAAGTTGAAAGTAGTCTTAAGAAGTTACAGAACAAAAAAATGGGGATGAAAATCAATGTTTTCTAGAGTTTAGAGTTTAATGAGCAATAAACTTAGTTGCTACCTGGCTTTTACTCCAATTATAGTGGTGATAACCGAGGCTAGATTTTAAATATTACTCACAATGTAAATGTTCGGGCATAGGTTTCCTGTGAAGCACAGCTGTCTAGGCCATAGTTGTCTCCAACATGGAGACTGGGAAAATCCTCAGAAGAAGGGGTTCTGGGCAAGAAGACAGTGGGTGTCTGTGACAGACAACAGTTTTCCTTACTTCACTCAGATCTGACTGTCAGGTCACAGTTGACTCTGAAGGCTGTGTTGAATCTTGCATTGTGACTCAAGAGCTCTTGTGTGGGTGTGGCCATCGCCACAGCCATAAACAACATATGGGAACATTTTACTTCTCAGTGGTTCCTTTGCAGCAAAGCAAGTGTGCGTGTGATCTCAAGGTTATTTTTATGAGGACAGAAATTACACCTGTTCTGTTTACCACCCTGCACTGGGACAGTGTCTGGTCCACACTGGAAGCAAGGTAATATTTGTTGAACAAATAAAAAATTAATAACTGCTTAGTAAATTTTTAAATAGTTTCTTGAATAATACATTCCAATGAGCTGGGGCTAGGAGAAATGTTTTGGTTGGTAGCTAATGAGAGACAGACACAGAAAAATACAGACTAGGGCAGTTCACTTAAATTTGTAGCCCATTATCATGGTTTCTTTTCTTTTCTTGGAGTAGACAGTGGAAGTGAGGCTCTTTCAGTTCTAGCAGATTTTAACTAATTTGCCAATGAATTTCAGTGCTTCTCAGAAAACTAAATTAGGTTGACTACAGTGCAATCTTTTCTGGATTTTATAAAGTGTGTGTATGGCTGTATATGTTCATAGCTTATATGTGCATGTGTATTTGGGTTCATGTACCGTGCATGTCCTTGTGGAGGCCGGAGGAGTACATAGGTGTCTTCCTCTAGTACTCTCCACTAGTCTTTGTGTGACAATGTCTCTCATTTAACCTGCATTCTTTCTTTCTATGAGGCTGTCCAGCTAGGGAGTTCCTGGGACCCTCTGGTCTGTCTCCCAGTGCTGCGGTTTCAGGCCTGCACAACCATGCTTGGCTTTTATGTGGATGTTAGGGATTTGTTCTCAAGTTTTCTTGCTCCCACAGCAAGATCTCTCACCCATTAAGCCCTATCTCCAGCCCCTAAAATGTAATATTTTAAAATGCTATTTAAATTCTGTTCCTGTTGCACATTTAAGCAATCTGGCTATGCATGTAAACGCATGGCCGGGTTGGGCTCACTGGAAGCTACTCCTACAGTGTAAAGTTATCTATTGCTTGCCCTTGCATGTCCCTGCCCGTTGCCTGTGTCGTTACTATCACAACCTGTCTGCACTGAGCTGATTTATGGCTGAGTTTCATTAGCTAAGGATCTTTCCATTTCTGAGTAATAGCAGTTTCTTGTGTGAATTGAAAATATAATTTTCAATATTCCATGCATGGATCTTGGAGAATACAGGTGGAGATGTCATTAAAATAACTTCTCCTACCAAAACCTTTTATATTATGAGCAGTTAATATAATTAAAATAGTTGGTTGTTTCTGGTGGCTTTCATGTTTTGAATACGGTAGAATAAATGCATATTGATCAAATATTGGATTACTTTTCCCCTTTGAGTCTTTATTTGATTTTTCTAAGGACTTTTGTGCTGCATAATTTGCATGGTTTCTTTCATTGCCTGTGTGTTATCAGGGTTAACTGAGTAGCAGCTCTCATGGTTTCCCAGGGCTGTTGGAATAAGGCATCACAGATGTAGTGGCTGAACAACAGGAAAGTATTGACTCACAGTGCTGGGAACCTGGATGTCCAAGATCAAGGTCAGCATGCTTCAAGGGCTGTGAGGTAACATCTTCTTCATGCCTCTCACCTCCCTGCTTCAGTGGCTTGCTCACAATCTGGCAACCCTCTGCTTATAGACACATAGCGCTCTCTCTGCCTTCATCTTCTTGTGGTATCGATGAAACATAAAGTCTACTAAAAAGTGAAAGTTGCCAAGGAAGATGCTGCACACCTTTAATCTCAGCATTTGGAATATAGGCAAGAGTGTCAGGAGTGCAGTGTCAGCTTTGTTACACGAGTTTGAAGTCAATCTGGGACATAGGGCTCTAGTTTTGAAAGAACAATATCTTCATCATCTTCATCTTCTTCATCATCATCATCATCATCATCATCATCATTGCCACCTCTTCGATGCTGCTGCTGCTGCTAGCTAATCCCAGCACTCAGAAGGTAGGTTCAAGAAGATCAGGAGTTTCAGGCCAGGCTGAGCTACACCAGACACATTTGTGTACACATGTGTCTCCCTGTCCCTCTTACAAGGACGCCAACTGTATAAAATTAGGGGGCACTCTAATGACCTCATCTTAACTTGAGTGTATGTAAAGGCTTTATTTTCAAGTAAGATTACATTTGCAGGTGCTGAGGGTTAGGACTTCAGCTGCTTTTGTGGGAGACATAATGCAATGATGATAGTGTCATACCATTGTGAAGGAATGGTGTGGGGTGAATAGTCTCGGGAGTTTTGAGCTAGACCCTGAAGGGGCAGGGTGCAGGGTCTAGTGGAAGAGACTGAACAATTCACCAGCTATGGAAATAAGAGTGGAATTCTTTTGAATATATGTAATATTTCACCCAACTACAAATATGCTTCTAAAAGGTGTGTGTGTGTGTGTGTGTGTGTGTGTGTGTGTGTGTGTGTGTAGCGAAAGCACATGTGTGCAGGTAATGAAAGTCAGAGAACCATGTCAAATATCCTGTTCTCTCATTCTCTGCCTTATTCCTTTGAGATGGGGTCTCTCCCTGAACCTGAAGTCTGTCTTTTGAACTGGGCTAACTGGCCAGTGAGCACTCAGCATCTGTCTGTATCTAATGCTGGGGTTATAGGCACAGGTGGTCATTCCTAGCTTTTACATGTATTGTGGGGACTTGAACCAAGGTCCTGATGTTTGTGCAGCTTACCCGCTTACCACTGACCCATCTCTCCAACCCCACGAACAGTTTTTGAAAAGAGATAAATAGAAACTGGATTTAAATCCTGGGCCTGCTGTGTTTCCAGCTGAGTAACTATGTTTGAGCAGTCCGACATCTGCAAAGCTTGTTTTCCATGTCTGTAAATGGAAATCTGACAGCTTGTAGCTCCAATGAGACACGCTACTCAACATTCCCAGAACTGCACCTGTAAGTTAGCAACACTTAAAAATAGAAGTGCCCTTCCCTCCAGTTCCTTTTCTTTTATCCCTTCGGCTTTAAAATTGCCCACACTAGTGACCAAAAACAAATGAAAATTATGTAGTGTCCTATTACAGTATTTGAGGCTAAGTGGTTGAAGGAACGCAGAATTGGGCTACCTGAGCACTGTGCAAATGGGAGAACTCTGAGTTACTCTCCGTCTTCCTTTCTGAGTCCTAGAATTTAGACTTAAAGCGTTTGGTCTTAGTTAATGTTTTGCTTTGATCTGGAAGATTGTCACTCGAACACCCAATGACTCTTGGGGGGTAGGACTATTTATTGGAGGACTCAGCGGGGTCCCACAGGCATGTGACATGGCAAGTTTTGTTAGGTCTTTGCTTTATGTCACTTACTTAGTGTATTTTAAACTCTTATTCTGTGTGTGAGCAGAGAAAGGTACCTGCTCTTGAAAAGCTTGCCTCTTCCTCCTAGGGAATCCTCTACTGTGTGTACACAAAAACATCTCTCATGGACACTCCTGATATATGCGTGGGTAAAGCTGGAACAAAACACCGAGGAAAGAATGTTATTAATGCCATGGATGTAGAGTATCAGGCTCCAAGGACTGACTTCAGCTACCAGGGGACTGGTCCTGGTGGAGAGAAAAGTGAATCAGTGACCATTAGCAATAAAGTAGGGATGTTTTTGTTACACCTCTACTAATAAGAATCTATCTCAAAACAAAGCACAGTGAAAAACTACAAGCAATTTTGCACAATGTCATGTGGGCAGTCACATTGTCCTCTAGGTCTAAGGAATAATGTCCTAATGAGGAAATGAGAAGTTTGTATTTAGGTACCACAGGCTAATCCAATGACCAGAAACAAGTCCTCTTGGTTTTTTGTTGTTGTTGTTGTTGTTGTTTTGTTTGTTTTTGCTACTCACAGTAATGAGCAATTTCCCCAACTTACACTAAGACTTTAAACACGTTTCTTTGAACTACGGTGTGGAGCTTGAGCAGATCTTAGACCTGACCTTGTCCAAGTCTCTCAGGGAAAATCAACGCACACTAAGATGAACTGACTGCCTCAAGGTCACAGCATCATCTTTCAGGACAGGTCTGCTTCTTCTGGTCCTAGCGTCTTTCCTTGGGCAGTTGTTAAGAAGCAGCAGGAAGACAATTGAACTTTTTAATTGCCAGTTTCTCTCCGCATACTTACAGGAAGTGAATTTCTGCTTTTTCTCCCATTCCCATCTAATTCCAATTCAGTGTTTCCGCTGAGGTCCTTTGTGACTTAGTTTTGAGTTGTCTGATTTGGAATTGATTATTTGGGAAGTTTGGGTTCTTTCCTTCTTGCAGGGTTCTTTCTTTTTCTGTAAATAATCTTCATGGAGTTTATTACTATGCGCCCCAACCATTCCTCTAGCTATTTTTACCATTCAATTCGATCTTCATTAACTACCAGGTGTTAGGCATCTGGTCTCCTCATCTTGGGTTCATCCTAATTTTTTTGGGTTTCTTCTTTATTAGCCTGGACTGTTTTGTGTAGACGATCTTAACGGCCTGGCTTAATTCCAAATTACAAAATAGGTTTGTAATTAGTGAGATGTTTGCCAAACCCAGTTGATTTCAGAATGAGCCATGGTTTTTAAATACTTTTCACAGATTTTAAAAACTAGTCTTTCGTGACGACTTTATTTATAACTCTGGATTAAAGAAGAGTTATAGCATAGTGTTCAAGGGTGGGAATGTAATGTCATCCTGTTTGTTTTCCATGGCTCATGAGCCACAGGCATTGGAGCACAGGGCTTGTTACATTAGTTTTGTATTTCTTGATGAAGCTAGTTTATTACAGACATGTATCATATAAACACACAGCTTTATTAGTGTCAGGAAGGAAGAAACCTTTCTCTTCCCTCTGAAGACCAAAGGATGATGACCTTCTTAGCTACCAGGTCAACCAGGGTGACAGACAATTTGGAAGCTTACATTGTCAGGAATAGTGATTTACTTTTTATTTTTACATATTAGTAAATCCACTAACAAGAATTTTTGGGGTTGCCACAGTCTTACCTGTTTTAAGTCATCATCTGCAACTCCAGAATGGCATATAAAGGAAGAGTTGGAAGCCAAGGATGTGTGCAGTACAGTTCATACTTGCCTGGCTGTGCTGAGTCAAATTTATTAGCGATGACTTCTTTGCTCTTGGCTTAGGGTCAGGAGACACTTGGAGACACATCTTTAGAAGAAGCACTGTTCCTTTCACAAATGCCTCAGTACTGTCTCTAGCTGGATGCCCTCGTGAGTAGTGTGGCAGGTGCACATTTCAGGACAGTTTTCTTTGGATGGGTCATATGGAGCCAAGACTGAATAAACTGGCTAACCTTTTATAGGAAGGGCTCAGTCTAGTGAATCTCAGCTTCTAAGAGACCATTTATTCTGACAACCCTTAGTTGTTTTTAGTTTCTACTTGGCATTTTATAATAGCTTGTCTACTGTAAATAATTTTTCCTATGAAAGTGAAGTGCTTTTTAAAATGTTTGTAGTCTCTTAAATATGACTAGTTTGCTCCCACAATCACATTAAGGGAGTACCCAAGAGCTATCAAACTGGGGCCCACAGTGCTTGAGGAGATGTAGCACCAATGAGCACCGTGACATGTGTGGGCACTCTTGTCAGAGAATGAAGGATTTTAATATATTTTCCACACCAGAGAATGATGCATATGTCATACTGAAACCCACTTTGTGGTGATCTAAGGAGTATTTTATTGAAGGACAAGTACATCACAGTTTTGGAGTAAAATATGTTTTAAACTAAAAATGGTACTAATATATGAAAATGTCTATATACTTACACATAACTTACGTTCCATATAAAACATGACTGCATTTCAGCACATTTAATATGAAGTAGGGTAGGCCATCTAGATGTAGACAAGGTCTAGGAAGCTTTTTAGATGTCCCAACTTCTAGGAATATCAATAACATTAAGGATATAAAATTTTAAATTTGACAGCCATTGGATATTAGGTATAGCAGACATTTATTTGTCTTGGTTACTCTCTCATACTTAGTATTTTGCTTTCTTACTTATTCCCAGAGAAGGTAATAAAACTCCAATTAGCCAGTAGTGAGAGACAGCCTGACTGAGAGCTTGTCTCCTGTCTCCTGGCCTGTCTTCTCCTTGAAGATCATTAACCCTGCACACATGCTTGTGAGTGTATCTTAAAAAGGAAAACTAAATTCTTTGTTGGAGCTACAAGAGAATATATTATTATAATTTCTTAAGGATTTTTAATTCAATGAGTAAATAAAATTAATTTTAATCTTTCAATTCCCATAAAATTACGGAAAAATGCTTCCAACTCTGGAACACATTGTAGACTATACTAAGACCTGGAGTTTGATTGATACTAAATTAAAAAGAATGTTTAGATGTTGCCTAGCAGAGTCATTAAAATGGCTTTGTAGATGAGACTGTGAGTACTTTATGAGCTCCCCATGTTTCCCAGTCCTGCATGTGTTAATTTCTTTTTAGTGAAAATTTTCCTTATTCTTGAGAATTCTGCACATACATACAATGAAATACGAGCCTATCCACTTCATACCCCAACTCTCCCAGATCTTCTTCCATGTTTCTCTTCCAACTTCATGTCT
Organism: Peromyscus attwateri; assembly: GCA_902168425.1. Lineage (NCBI taxonomy): Eukaryota > Metazoa > Chordata > Mammalia > Rodentia > Cricetidae > Peromyscus > Peromyscus attwateri. The sequence goes on along the minus strand of CABHPP010144796.1, from coordinate 3,921 downwards.
CTTCTTCTTCTTGTTTGATAACCCATTCAGTCCACTTAGTGCTTCCCATAAGTGTGTGGCTGTGGGGCCACCCATCGGAGTGTGGGAAGCCAACCAGCGAGAACACTCTCAGAAAAGGACGATTCTCCCTCTTCTAGCAGCTAGCAGCTACCAAAAATGCCTCGTCAAGGAGTAGACCCCTCTATACAAACAAAACAAAGCAAAAACACCAAAAATCAAAACCAAACCAAACCAAACCAAAACCAGATAGCCGGCTTGATCTTGTGCAGGTCTTATTCAGGTGACCACAGCTGCTGTTAGTTCATGACAGCAGCGGCCATGTCTTGTCCAAAAGACAATCTTTCTCAGTTCACAGCACTCCTCCCTGTTCTTACACTCTCAAATGATTTTTGTTTGTTTCTTTGTTTTGCCTCTTCTCTGATGTCCCCTGAGTTTGTCAGGGGTGTTGTTGTTCTTGATAAGGATGTCCCTTTAGGGCTGAACACTTAGTCTCTTATTCTCAGCATTCTGACCAGGTATGCATCTCTGTCTTGACGCCTGACTGCATCTGATTAGTTCCTGTCAAGTAAAAGTGAAGGAAAAGTCTGGCTCTTGAGGCTCTTTCTTTTGCCACCCATCCATATGGGTGAAATGAAGAATGTTTAACTTGATGGTAAAAATATTAAGAAAAGCTTAGGTAATAGAATCACAGGTTAGAGGAAAATAATTTCAAAAAAACCTGCTCCATGTGCTTATTTTGTATGAGAAAGAAAAAAAAAAAACTTCTGTTGTGTTCTCAGATTTTTGGAGTGTTTGTTAAAATAACCAGTACAATGAAGTGGTTGAATCTGCAGGTTTTATACAAAGAGATACGACCAATTACAGATTTAAAACAGTTAAGCACAAAGTTGTATTATTATTATTATTATTATTATTATTTATTATTATTATTATTATTATTATTATTATTTTTGAGACAGGGTTTCTCTGGGTAGTTTTGGTGCCTGTCCTGGATCTCGCTCTGTAGACTAGGCTGGCCTCAAACTCACAGAGATCTGCCTGGCTCTGCCTCCCGAGTGCTGGGATTAAAGGCGGTGCGCCACCACCACCTGGCAAGCACAAAGTCTTATGTTGTTGTGGATATGAGTGATGGGTTCAACCTTCAATGGCTGTGCCTGTACTGAATCGATTTTACTTATCATCATTCTTTAAATAACGTTGGATAACAAGTATTTACATGTTCTTTACATTATGTTAGGTACTGTGAATAATTTAGAAATGATTTAAAGTATATATAAGTATGTGTATGGGACATAGGTAAATAATGTCCATTTTGTAGAAGGGACTTGAAAACCCTTGGATTTCAGCATCTAACAGGGGCCTTGGCATCAGTCCCATGTGGATAATGAGGGACAACTATGTTAATTACCTGGACAAATATGACTGCTTTTAAACTTTTATTTATTTTTCCATTCTACAGTAAATTTAATTACTTAAATATAATTCCCTTTGTCATATTAAACTCTAAATAGAATTTATTTCTAGCCCAACATGTAGTTCGTAATGTATCATATCTGAGGGTTAATGATATATTTTGTCTTCCTGATGCATATTATTCCCACATTGACTACCAAGTCCTTGAGGTTTTACAGGTGTTTCTCTGGTCATTTAAACCCTGTTTTCTTCTTTCCAGAGATGTAAAGCTTTATAATGCCTTTGAAGTGCCATAGCAAATGAACCACCAAGGGAAGAACACCAAAACCACAACTTAGAATTATATATAACTATGTAAGTATATGCAACTAATAACTATAGGTATAAAACTCTCTATATAACTGTATATATATATATATATATATATATATATAAATGTTTCTCTCTCTCTCTCATATGTATGTATGTATATATGGGGCTTATTTCTTTCTTATTTAACAACCTGGGGTGAAGTTAACCAGGGACTTGGTTCCTTCTATGCTTTTTGCATTACCTTCTCAGTCTGAAGCTTGCTCACCAGTACAATTTCTGGAAGTTCTAGCCTGCTCCCTGGAGAGGAGACATTCTTGTTTCTAAATATGTGACTCAGAGTTGTAGATATAAATGCTTTTATATGCTGGCTGAAATAGAATTGCATATTCTTTCCTGGAGGGAAACTGTCACCTCTAGCTAGGTGACTATGTGCTGAGATAAAACTTGGGAGTTATGTAACAGAGAAGGAGAAGAACAGATATTGAGACAGGCTTAGCAGATTCCAGATGAACCATGTTGGGACCTCTAGTAGTTATTTTCCCAATTGTTATAACAAAATACTTTACCAGAGTAACTCAAGGAAATGTTTGATTTGTCGCCCATTTCAATGGTATGGTCCATCACAGCGAGGAAGGCATGGCAGCAGGGGCTGGAGGCAGCCCTTTAGATTTTACCTGCAGTTAGGAAGCAGAGAGAGGTGAATACTGGTGCTCATCTTTCTTTTTCTGTTCAGTCTAGGACTCTATCTAGCCCCAGGAATGGCACCCACACACATGTAAGGTTAGCTTTCCATTTCAAATCACCCACCTCGATAATTCCTCACAGACATTCCCAAGAAGCTTGTGTCTTAAGTGGCTCTAGACTGGTCAGGTGGATGGCCAATATCAGCCATCACAGGATCTTTGGTCCATGTTCTAAAATGTCATAGGAGATCAATTTTGTTATATTCTATGTTATATTCTATATTATATGTTATATACTATGAACTCCAGTATATTTTCTTGCAGATGAGAACCATCCTTAAATAATAACAAATACCTTTTTAAAACTGTTGTGAGAATTTCTTTTGTGTAGAACATGAACTATGATCATAACCAATCCTATTTGCCCTCTGCAACTTCTCCCAGATCTCCCCACTCACACATCCACCTCCTAACTTCATGTCTCATTCTTAAAAATACTATCTACTAAGTCCATTCAGTGCTGCCCATATGTGCATGGGTGGGAAGGTATCCAATCGAGCATGAAAATTCTGCCAGTGCCCACACTCACAAAAAATGTAAATATATTTATTATATTGTCATGTTTTTATCTTTCTTAAGAACTAAGGCATGAAAATATTCTTCTTTATGTGTTATTTTCATTTATTTTTTGTGTGTGAGACTATAGGGCATATGTGGATGATGCATAGGGACTTCAGAAGATAAACTGTTAGGGGTTGGTTCTTGTCAGTCCCTTATTTTTTTAATTGAAATTTTAATAGAATATATTCTGAATACAATTTCCCTTCCCTCATCTCCTCTGAGATCTTACCCACCTCCTCAACTCCATGATCGTGCTCTCTCTCCCTCCCTCTCTCTCACAAAAAACAAAACAAAAAACAGAATAAAAAGTTAAGAAAAAAGAAACCATAATAAAAACACACATACCCCATAAAAATACAAAATTAGAAACCATAATATACAAGCAAAAGAGCAGTAAGACAAAAAAAAATGTCTGAACAAAGGAATAGGAGACAAAAAGTCTACAAAAATACTCTTGAGTTCATTTTTTGTTGTTGTTGTTGTTGTTGTTGTTGTTGACATCTGCTGCTAGCATGGGGCTTGTCCTGAAGTGTGACTTAATATACTTGGTGAATCTCCATCGGAGAAAATTAAGTTTTCCTTTGTAATTGGACGTCAATTGCAGATAGTTTCTTGGTAACCAATGGAATTCCATGTCCACTTCCTGCCTCAGCACTGGGACCCTGTCTGTCCTGACCCCAGTCAGCCCCCGTGTTTTGGGCTACAATCTCTGTGAGTTCACATGTTTATTGGTCTGTTGTGTCTTGAAGACATTGTTTTCTTGGACTCATCTACCCAACCTCCTCCGCCCCCAAGCTCTTATAATCTTTCTGTTTCCTCTTCGGCTTAACTTCCTGAGCCCTGAGGTTTGTTGAAGACATCCCGTTTAGGACTGATTGTTCCAAAATCTCCA